>JAVTVY010013265.1:0-56718 GCA_036873755.1 Hanleya hanleyi | reverse complement strand
AGAGAGGGAATGTAATGAATATTAATGAGTTGAGATACTGCTGATTATTCATGAGGAAAAGTTAACCCCTTCAACTGAATTGCAGGTGCACCAGTTCTAACATTATACATGTATAACAGTACATGTACACATGATTGGACCCAAATCCCATACATATGATAACATCACACTCCAGTGCTTGTTGATAAAAGTACATAACCAAGTGTTTGAAAACACTGAAAACAATATACATAATATGAAATAATTAATTTTAATCATCTACAAACTGAAGAACTGAATACCACATGTTGTAGTACTTACACAAATCATATGAAGCAAACTTCCTTCTTCTGATAATCTTCCAGGAGATGATCCACTATGTATTTATTTCTATCCCCATCATACTGGACCTCATGCTCAGCATCAGGGCATCCATCTGTGCCACTCACAAGACGAAGAACTCTGCCTGTAAGGAAAGTGTCGAATTGAATACAAAGGACATGATCCATACTATATTTAAGGTTATACAGGCTTTTGTGTCAATTAACCAAAGTTATCATACTGGCAATAGGACACAATTGAGGATATTTTTAAAGTTTGGTGTTAATTGTTATATATCTATGCCTATGGATATATATCTATGGATAGTATTTTTCAAGAGTTTTGTCCCCTGATGTTATTTAAATTATCTCCCTTGATGTGCCACCTTATACATGTAAATATATACTGTAATGGTACATGCATACTCCGATTTTGACAGGGCTTACATGCCCCCTATGTCCAATAAGCCATTTTAACAGAGTTTTACTCACCAGGGAACCACTTCCTTTTTTTGTTAGAGATCCAAAGATGTTTGATTCGTTTCCCAACAAACTTCACAGTTGTCGACCTACATGAAAGAACAGACAAACGAGAATCTTTATGTTGCTTTTCTCTGTTTTATAAGCACTTGTTTGGAGTTATGGCATGTTTGCGAACCTTCATAATGTAATGTATAATGTAAACATGGGAAAAAATGCATTTCATGAATGAAGAGTTCAATATCATAGAAATCATGTACATTGAAGACTGGTGCTTCGATGTGAAGACTCATACCTGCAGCTCCTTCTGGGTCTGCTTTCTGTTTGGGGTCTGTTTTCTGTTGGAGGTGGCGGTACACTAGTTGGAGCTGTCAACGTCTCTATGGTTTTGGAATCATAATTCTGTAAATGTAGGAGTGACATGGAAAATTAGTTATATAGATTAAATTAATGTCATATACATGTGGCATGCATATAATATCAGATGAAAGGAATATTCATGAGTATTATACAAGTACATGTAAGAAAGCATCAAAAAATATTGTATACATGTGTCTGTGATGAATATATAATCATTCTGCAAAGTGAATCTGGGGCATTAATGGGGATACATACGTACCCATTTGAGGCCTGGCTCTCTTATGCCTGGAACTTTGCCATGCCTCGGTTCAGCAAGCTCAGGTAGTAGAGCTTTGAAGTAAACGTTCTGTAGTTTAGGTAACATCTGATGTTCCCAGAGATTTTTGTCAGGGAAAATTCTCTCTATGTGCAACTCGTAAGGTTCAACAGTTCGCACAAAAAAATCCAGCCATGGAAATTGTGTCACCTGCAGTTGGCCTTGACACTGGTAGTAATACTGGTGGCTTTCTTTCAAATGCAGTTCGTTATCAGTGTTATGGAGACAGAAGGAGCTGCTTTTGGAGGCTTCTACCAATGTAATTGGTTTGTCTTTCAATACATTCTTCACCTCCAGAATTCCAGCCACTTTGCCATCTATGTACACAACACCATCTGGTGAAGCTCCCAAATATGGGTACAGAGGATTGACAAATATCCCACAGTGTTCGACCTTCACATTGGAAACAGCAGAGCACCTTCGGAGTTCATATTCCTGGATTGTTGCCCTCTCTTGTCGGAGGCCAAACATGGTTGCTGATGTCCCCTTGAAGTTGGTGTAGAGCATGTTTTCTACAGTGCGTTTTAGTTTTGTGGTTGGTTTTTTGGTCATGATGGTTCCAAAGTTTGAGGCTGTGAGGCGTAGTTTTCGGGCAATGTGCCATTCTGGGCATAACACCTGTTCACGTGTTCTTTCCTCCAGGCAACGACACTGAGAGGGAGGAAGACACACTTTCTCCTTGTAGAATGCATGACACTTCTCTTTCAACTGAGCCTTATTCAAATCCTCACATACCTCTGCCACACCTGTACCATATGACATCTTGGCTTTTTTGCTACAGTTTTGTGAGTCCCGTTGCATCTTCCGTTTTCTTCTCCTAGCCTGCACTTCCTCCTTCTTCTGGCTTTGGCATATAGCTTTCAACGATAGCTCATTTTTTCTGCCCATGATATGGAAAGTGGATGTGGCTTTCGTATTGGTTACCTTTTACCACACTTTTGCAGACCACTGACTCCCTAAATTGCGCCGAAGAGCTGCACCGTGACACCTGGCTTTCCATGACCCTTTCCCACATCTGTTGTAAACTTTTCCACCATCAAACTTTGTCCTGATGGACATCCAGTTCTCTGCAAGATTTGTGGTGACATTGTCTATGAGTTGTTCTGCTTTTTCGGCTGTACGGTTCAGGATGACCATAACTGCCGACCTCAAATCTGCTTCAACATCCACAGCACCGCCTGGCCTGTCACCCATTGCCTCATTTACAGCAACAGCTGGAGTCCAGTCCGACCAAAATGCCATACCAGATGAACTTTGCACAGTGGATGAGGACTCTTGAATGTCGGAGGTTTGTTCCTCGAAATTGTAGCTGCTGGTACTTGGTTGTGGAGACAGGTGGCTGTTGGTTGCTAGCAGTGTTTGTTTCACTGAACAGACGTCCGTACTGCACTGGTCATGTTGACCGAACACATGGTTGAAGCTGTTGCGTATGTCATGTTTCAGGCGTTGGACAGCTTCAACACGGTTGTTCTCTTTTGAACGCATCTTCATTGCACATCGGACAATGGTGGACAGTCGTACTCTTGTTGATTTCGTCAATCTGTTAATTCCTTTATACTGGGGATTTTGATCAACCAGTTTCTCCAGGCTCGCGCGAACACATTTAGCCACATGGTTGGCACATTCCAGCTTTTGGAGATCTCTACACCAGACAGGGCCCTCGGCAACAAGCGTTGTAAATGTTGAAGTATCCCCATCGGCTATGAGTTTTGTGTATCTTAACCCATATTTCTCCTCACATTCATTGAATGCAGTCAGCATAATGTCAGCCTCCATTGACTGAGAACTGTCATTCCAATTTTTATGGCACTCATGTTGTCGTACTTCCTCACCTGGCGTTTCAGCTCGTGTACAGACTGCACACATTTTATTTCGCACACCAATATCTAGGATGCGTTTGGTGTGCAGACCTAGAACAACACCCACTCCACCTAAAGCGTTGTAAGTGTGCTTGTGGGAACGCTTACACCACCCTCCATCACATACGACTGATATGGCCGGTATACCCTCATGGTACGAATTGCACTGAATGGCATATTTCTTCTCTTCTTCTGCAGCGGCCAGCATTTCTACATGTAACTCCTCCTCCCAACACTTCCCAATGTCTGTCTCCAGCTTTGTAAATGTTGTGTCAGATAGTGCTGAGATGCCCATTGTATTGAGAGACTCAGTTAATTTACCACCACCGCCACCAGATGTCATTTGTCCCCAGACAGCTCTCACATTTATATCATAATGACTTTTGCCTTGAATATCTATCTTTGGAGAAGTTTCAATTTTGAAGCGATGGGCACACCCAAGGCAATACACAGTTAATGTTGAAGCCACTCCACTATTCTTTGTGACTCCTGTCAACTTCAATGTGTCTTGGTTGCCTAATATAATTTTAATATAAATCATAACAGATTTTTTTTTAAATAACACTAATTTCACTATCATTTTGTAATATAAACAAACTTCCTTACAAGTGATGTACATAGGAAATAGAGGTGTGGCCGGTACCACTTTTGTGTATTTTAATTAATGCTACATGTACGGGTTAATGCAGATAGTTAGTACATGTAAAGGGTTCATATTTCTTGCTCTGAATTGGAACTCTGTATGTTCAGAGTTGTTATTGTTTTATATGTCCTTTGTCTTTGTTTAACTTACAAACTGTTGGTAGATACGCATTGTGTTACTAAGCAGACTGAACCTGCTTAGTGATTAGTGACCAGTGCAATTCTTGCAACAGGGGCTATTTTGATTGGCTGTATTTTGAATGTGTTGAACTCTGTTTTTAAATCTTCTAACTAACTGCTACTTGCCACTCCGACAGACTGTATGTAGAACAGACCAGTATTATAAATTTGGGGATTTTCTGGACTGATATCTGGATTGGAAGTAAGGTTAGTTGTTGCTATTTTACTACATTTTATACTGTATTACTATGTTTATTTAATGTTTAAGCTTGCTACTACATCTAGATTAATGGTAGTATAATGTGGAATCTACTTTATTTTTTAAAAAAGTAACAAGAGTAACCATTTTTAGAAATAATATTTCCTTTGCTTATTTCTAAGGACCTACGTAGTCTACATGTATGTCCTTATGGGAAAGAGTTGAATGCATGATGTGTGAATGTCTCTGGATTATTTCTATATTTTTCTATGAGTATTTGTCCACTTATGAAGATTAGTAAATGTAGCTTGGCAATTTGACATCCCTACATCATACATGTAGGAGTGCATGAGTGTGAATGTAGTAAATGGCACCTGACAAACAAATAACTCAGATTGTTTTGTTGTGTGTTTTATGAGACTGATGTACATCTAACAGACCTGATATCCTATCTTGTGCTTTGTGACATGTTCCTACATGGCGGCTGACTGTGTGTAACAGTTCATTTATTGCTTCCAAGTGGACTATTCTGTAACCCTCACGATTCTCAGTGTCCGGTTCCGCCACTTTCTTCATATGAAACTTCAAGGAATCAGCTGGCAAAACAGTGTAGAAAGAATTATTCAATGATGCCAGTTGCTTCTTTCTTTGTTCAATCATTCTACACTTCTCAATCTGCCTGTTCCTGAATGTATGTCTGCCAGTTGGGCAACCAAATCTTTTCCTCTTCCTTCTGCTTTCCATGATTTGCTCTAATCCAAATATTTAGAACTTCACATGAAGAGGGTCTGGTAAGGAATAAAATCTTCACTTTCACAGGTGGTCACAGTTGTACTCTTGCACGCGAAAAGCGTCCATAGAAACCAAGGAGTTAAAACAACGGTTGTTTTAGAGGTAAACACCCACTTACCTTACATGGATTTGCCTGCTTTCAATAACAATGGCCACCACATGGCCTATAGTCCAAACGTAAACAATCTGGATCCAACAATGAAATTCAACCCTCCTTCACACATTTTACCTTAGATATTAACGTATATGTTCAATTTTGAGGTTCACACTTCAGTAAAACATAATACTCACCTTTTTCATCTATATAAGTGCAGTGTTTTCTTCCAAATACAGCACCTCGTACTCATCCCATGATCCCGACCTTCTTGTTGTTTTCTCGTAACCGCACCACAGACTGTCATTACTCACGCATGGTCCGCGCACTAAAATAGTGCGAAACGGATGAGACATTTTTCAAGAACAGTAAGATAATTATAATTCTGCAATTATTTTTATGGTCATGTTAATGTAACGTAAAGATATAATTTTTGCAACAACAGTCCATGGCATTTCTTTCCTTCCGCGTATGAATATAAGGAGAAGAGGTTTTCTGCAGCCGTCAGAAGAAGGCGGGCACTTTTGAGCATGGACGTCAATTTCTGCGTTTTTAAAACGTGATGATTTCAATATTTATGCTACAGTCACTATCATGATACTGCCTCATTACACGAGTTGAAGAGGTGTTTTTGTGTAAGAACAGGTTGTCATAGGTATGGAGGACATATTTATTTATTTTATTCGTACTTGAAAATTGACAACAACGCTGTCATGATCAATCCCCCATAATTCCTTTCGGTATCGCAATCTGAGAAGACATCATGGCGGTTGTTGTTTCACATTATAGGCGATATTTGACCTCGGGTATCCTGTATTTCTTTCACCTTTATATTCTGTGTTATTCTTGTTTAACACTCTTTATTCCTGTTTCTTTCACAAAATTCGTTTTTCGTGACACGTTATGATTTCTGTGATATTTTTATCTTGTACCGCTCAAAGTTCATTTTCACTTGGCTTGATCTGTTCGTTAAAAATGGTTGGAATCTTAGTGTTAGGGTGTTTTGGTGAGCCACTTATCTCACGTATTTCGTGTCCAAAATTGAGCATTGTATCTTTAGCCATTTTTCTTATATTGTGAAAACATGAACGATGGGTGTACAAAAATTTTGTCCACCATCTTGTATACAGATTACCCCTTAAGATGGCGAATAAATACGAAGAATGGACGCTGAAAGACCTAAAGGATGATCTGAGGAAACGGAAAGCGAAACTATCGGGAAGGAAACATGAATTAGTCGAGCGGTAAGGTGTTTTGATTTACATGTCAAATCGTATACCTATTGACGTGCACCCCATTTTCGTGGCCTACAAACTTTTCGCAGTATCAGCTGGTATTACTGTTATGACCTAAGAAATGAATTTTTATTTCCGATTTATTTAACAGTTTCTGTCCCTAAAACGGGATGGATATTCAGACAGCTGATCGTTTAGGTACAGGGGTGAAATCACCTGTTTTCGAACCAGCACGATATCAGTAGGCCTACGTTAATTTTACTGACCGCCAGTTTTAGATTTGATACGGTGATCTGTCTGGTCAGAATATATGTTTATATAGAAACAACAGAGAAAAAGTTTTGTATATGAAACTATTGCAGTCCAGGATTGTTTTTATTATTGAAAAAAAATGTGAGGGGGGGGGGAGGTGCAAAACTCCTATTGAATACATCTCTTTTTTTTATCAGGTTTGAAGCATATGACTGAAATGATAATTTCAAGGGTGATGTTGTCATGGAACCAGAGCATGTCATGGATGGACATTCCGCCATCATAAGAGTACAAAGATTTGAACAATGACTCCAAGGCAGAGTAGGCTAAATATCCCTTCAATGACTGTATCTGGATTGATTAATCACTAGTCATTGATACTGTTTGTTTGTTTTTTAGTCTGTTTAATGCATAGCTGACTAGAAGTATGATCATCAAATTAGAAATACATGTATGATAGTTTGTATGTCGTTGGCTGAACACCTCACCTACATTTACCTCCATTAGTTTGCTCTCAATGGAAAGGAAGATTGATTTTTATTTGCAACGGAATGAATTTTCTGTTTACAAGTGAAATAGGCTGAGAGCACAGTTTAAAATATGAAATTCTGTTCTGTAACCGGTACTTTAGACTATAAAACTGTCACGTTTAACAGTATTATGTTTGATACTAAAATGCATTTCTGCCTCTCTCTTCAGGTAACAATAATTTGCTACAGAATGTATACTGCCCTGATTGAGTTTTATCTAATATAAATAATTTTGTTTGTATTTCAATGATTTATAGGAACAGGCAAATACTGGACCCCATCCATTGTGTGAATTGATAACAGGATAATGGATTAGATTGGCTTGTGGACCTCATGTGAATACCAGTTATCCTCTCCTACAAGGAAAGGAAGTTACACCTAGAGGTGAGGAAATATTATAATCACTGCATGTCTGAGAAAAAACTGTGATATCCTGTTCATTTCTAAGAGGTGGGAAAAGGGGTGCCAAACCAGTTATTTGTAGCTTATTATTTATCGGGCATGTTTCAGGGCCAGCCCCTTGACTTGCTGTACATTAGGGGTTAAGAGTTTCATTTCGGATCTAATTATCTCTGATTTTGTGATATATAAGTTGAGTGTACAAGTCATATCTGCAGGCCCGTGTTCGGTACATCTACTAAATTGTGTTCGGTACGGCTACCAAATTATTTATCTCCTTGAAAAATTATGCCCCTTTGGCGATATTTGCTTGAATGTTACCGTAGCTGTTAAATCTGCAGAATAATGATATGCTGTAAAAAGTACAATCCTGAATGATTAGTACATGTAGCCCAGGCCTGACCCAGGCTGTTTTCGAGCTCATTATGACCCCCCCCAAAATAAAACAATAAACAAATCCCCTCTCTGAACAGGCTGACATCAATACTAATGGAAGTACTTTCGCCAAATATGAATTAGATGTCCGGCTGTATTTAGACCATTTAGTACTCCCACAGCTTCCATAGGCTTCGACAGTCCCACATCATGGCCTATTTCATTATAACTTATCACACTCTGCACCATCTATAGGTGCCCAAACTAAAAGTCTAGATCAGGCCCTGTAACCATAATATATTGCACTTTCTCAGCATATTTCTTAGTTACTCGGGGGAAGCCGAGGGGTTTTGCGAATCTCACCCTCATGTTAATTTTCTGCTTTTGAAGGATTGTGCACACGTTGACTAACGGACGATTTAGAAAAAATCTGTTAATCCACTCTTAACTCGATGGGTATTTTTCACTGCTGCTGCAAGTTCGTTTTTATATCTGCCAGTGTGAAACTGTTGTTGTTGCAAATAACCAGAAAAATTTGAACAAAAAAATATTTTATTCATTTTTATAGCAGACAGCAGCAGCCTGGAATTGCAGGCCACACTTATTTGGTAATATGCAAAACCAGTGAATATTTCAGTAGGGAAGATGCTTAAAAACATTTGTGAACTTTGTCAATGGTACAAAAGGTCCTATTTTAGGTCAAGATTTTCTTTAAAATTTGAGTTCAGTACCATGTTTATCATTTCATAATAACCAGTTTTTATAAAATATTATTACACATCATCCATGTAACCATTATTTAAGCAATACATTGCATAGGGTGCTTGAATCGTGTGACAAAACTTTCCTCAACTTGAGCTGCAGCGATACATTCATTATGTTTTTCCTCTATAACTGTCCCCCAAAGGGCTAAAGGGAAGAATATGGTATTGGGATCCGTCCGTGTGTCCACACTCCAAATCATCATAAGAATATGTCTCAGCTCCTCAGAGAGCTTGTCGTAAGAGACGACTAACTGGGGCACCCATGGAGAATAGGACCCTTCCTGTGTGGTTTCCGGGTGTGAAGAGGAATAGGAACCAAACATCGTGATATGACTGAAATAGGGTTCACTCACTCGCTCACCGCAAGATCTCTGTTGGGCTTGTTTTTAACCGTGATCCGCTAGACTCCGACAGTAACTTTTGAAAACCTGAACGGATCCTTTTCAAATTTTGTATGTGGTTAACTTGCCACAGGATTTCACTCGAGCTAACTTTCCATGCTGAGTACTGAATTTTAAGGTTCCAAACCAAATCAGTAGTTTCAATGTCGGTGGACTTCAAACGCTCTGCTTTTCATTAAAATTTTCTCTGAACCACCAAATTAGTTTTAATTATTAAAGTATTGTACTTTGTACATTTTTTCCTGTTATGACTGACAAAGGTAAATAAAGCATTATACATAACACAGCACTATACACATGACCCAGTTTTGTGAAATAGGAAAAACTATGTATTTCTGCAGATTACACTCAAACATCAAAACCATAAAATGCACGCATATATGACGGCAGCCTTCCGAAGTCCACGAGTTCTATTTTTTTTTTTACAAAACTGAGAAAGATTGAAATAACTTGTCGACGTCACACATGTTGATCTCCTGGGCATTGAACTCGGTAAAAGAAAATTTTGAGGCGCTTGTGATCCAACGTGCATATCCACTACACCACGACATATGAACAACTGCAACAGGCTATTTTTAGCCCACCATCACCAGATGATGGGCTGTTCAAATCGCTTTTCGTCCGTGGTCTGTCGTCTGTCCGTCCGTCGTCCGTCCGTAAACAATTCTTGGATTCGAAAATCCAATATGGCCACAAGGCGGCCATCTTGGATTTTCCCATGAAACCTTGTTATCGGGATTTCTCAGGAACTACTGCATGGATCTTTCTCAGATTCGGTACACATGTTCCCCTTGGGGTGTAGTTATGCAAGATACCTTTTCTGGTCCGATTCGAAAATCCAATATGGCCACCAGGCAGCCATCTTGGATTTCCCCATGAAACCTTGTTATCGCGATTTCTCAGGAAGTACTGCATGGATCTTCCTCAAATTTGGCCCACTGTTTCGTCTGCCGATGGGTCGGCTACATGAATGGACATCACTCTTGTGACACAACCTTACAGCTCGACAACTGTAGACTACTGCGTGTTTTATTTTTTTTTGCGTGGATTTTTTTTCAAACCAATTCAACGTTTTCTTTAGTTATCCGCCCTTGATTTTAGTCTGGAATACTTTTTGTTTGGCACCTACAGTCCTCGTCAACGAAACTCCTTTAAGAGGGGTTTAATTGCATTCTTTTGAAATTAGGTACACATGATTGGTGCTGAGTGAACATGTGCACAATTTTTTTAGAGTTGATTGAACAGTTTCTTGAGTTACTCCCCTTGATTTTGGTCTGAAATTTAAATTTGACACATACTGTCCTTCGATGGATTCTTTTGAAATTTGGTACATATGGTCAGTACCATGTGTAGGTGTGCACAAACGGTTTTTGAGCTGATTCGACGTTTTCTTCAGTTACTCTCCTTGATTTTAGTCTGAAATCCTTGTATTTGGCACCTACTGTCATTTCGACCTAATTCATCAGGCAATGAGCTTACTTTTGCAGCTTATGCTAACAAAATTTTTTTTTTAAAGTTACTGATACATGTATACATAAGTGCATAACCGGGAGTGAGGGAATATGCACCACCGCAGAGTAAGAGTAACTGGAGTTTAACTTGCTCCTACAAATACCAATCTAGGCCCTTATGTATCCCCCCCCTCCCCAACCTGATTTCCAAACCTGCCTACACCACTTACACAACAATGATAGCTTATACATGTACAGTATTATGACAATTGCAACAATACAAACAACATACAGTCCAGAAAGGTTCATTTGTATGGTTAACCTTTGTCTATAACAACATTCAGGAGATAAAAATGTCTGTATGTTTTTACGGGCATATTTTGGGTTCAATTGAACTCTTGTTTTATTGTCTTTTAAGGTGGCTATGTATGGTAAAACAGGTCGCTGTTTGTACTGCAGTCTTCAGGAATAGTGATGATGGAAAAAAATCGCAAGGTTGTATTTTCTGGACAAACAGTATGGCAACAAACTTCTCCCAACCCAGACTAATGTAGACGCACCTCTCCCGGGCTTTGTGTCACAGGAACTGGCTGAGCGACATAGTGTAAGTCGAAGTAAATTATTCATATCTGTTAGGAGAACATGGAACACATCAGTTCCACATCGCCAAGGTTGGCGGCTCTCACCTTCTCTCCCCCCCCCCATCATGAAGGGGAATACAGAAATCACTTTCGTATTGCTGTACCGTGGATGATATCTCAGCTGCTATTTGATCGAAACATACATGAAGATGCTTAGTACCTTACTGATGTGCATTTTCACATTCTTTATGGCCCTTCAATATATGCTTATCCAGTGCATATCTCGAATACCATCAAACTGCTCACTATGAATCAGGTTTCTGTGACCTGATAACTTGGAGTTATCGAGGAATCGAGAGGTTTTCAGATGCACAGCTTCGTATATAAATTTGAAAAAAATATTACTTGTTGTTTGATAGATCTGTATATCTCGAACCATATGCTGTTAGTTATATGAACATAAAATGGTCTGATCAGTGATGAGAGTGATCCGAATTTATTGTGTTTTGTTTTAGCCAGTTTTTTAGGGGTCAATGTTTGACTGCCATTATCATGAAACTGGAATATCTGTATGTTCAACCATATTTGTTTCCTGTATTAATTTATTACGATAGCTCGGGCATTCAGAATATACTAATCGTTTTTCATTGTTTGACTTCCAGGTTATGTTTGCAACCAGTTCAAGGGCACACTGTGGTCCAAAGTAAGGAGAGGCATCACTCAGAAATGCCATGACGCAGCAAGGTCAGGTAGAATCCGCCAGAAAATACCATTGAAGCAGCATGATCTCCACATGTCAGAAGAGCTGGTGGACTCTTCTTCAGCTTCACCCTCATCTGCCAACGACAGTCCCCCAAGGAATGCTAAAGGCCATCCCACAACAGGTGGGAAAAGACCAAGACAGATTTTTTTAAACCTTTGAGGGATGAAAAAAAAACATTCTACTTGACACAGACTTTCAATGTGCTTCCCATTTTGTGCTCGGGTGTTTTAAGACATGATACAATATATATTTTATGCTGTTAAAGAATAAAAGGTGGAATACGCGTGGATTTTGCCTTTGCTGGTGGTTATTTTAAGGGATGGATGATATTGCAGGAGGAATCGGGACAGACTAGACAGTCTGTACAAATGACATGCCCTTTCAGATAGAAGATGCCCCCTCCCCCGCACCCCAGGAATTCTGTACAGATGGTGTTTCAGTGCTGGCCGGGAGAGGAGAGTGATCACTCTCCTCTCGCCTCCACTCTCCTGAAAGTATTTCAAGGAGAGTTAACGATCACTCGCCTTGAAAGTAAACTAAATACCTATGATGCTTACGAATATCTTGATATTGCTCTCCTCTGCTCGCCTGAAGAAATTTGGAGGAGAGTATTCGGCAGCTCGCCTGCATTTTACTCACGATCCCCACGCCATCCCCTAGGGTTACTGTGGAGATGTTGCCATACCTCTTTGTGGGGCTTTCTGCCCCATATTGGAATTACTGCCCCGCAGATTCCCCACGTGGGGATATTGTGGGGTTTTCTCTCCCATGCTGGAATTACTGCCCCACAGATTCCCCACGTGGGGATGTTGTGGGGTTTTCTGCCCCGCAGATTCCCCACGTGGTGATATTGTGGGGTTTTCTCTCCCATATTGGAATTACTGCCCCGCAGATTCCCGACCTGGGGATATTGTGGGGTTTTCTGCCCCGCAGATTCCCCACATGGAGATATTGTGGGGTTTTCTCTCCCATGTTGGAATTACTGCCCCGCAGATTCCCAACGTGGGGATGTTGTGGAGTTTTCTCTCTCATGCTGGAATTACTGCCCCACAGATTCCCCACGTGGGGATGTTGTGGGGTTTTTTGCCCAACGTGGGGATATTGTGGGGTTTTCTCTCCCATATTGGAATTACTGCCCCGCAGATTCCCCACCTGGGGATATTGTGGGGTTTTCTGCCCCGCAGATTTCCCACATCGGGATATTGTGGGGTTTTCTCTCCCATGCTGGAATTACTGCCCCGCAGATTCCCAGCGTGGGGATGTTGTGGGGTTTTCTGCCCCGCAGATTCCCCACGTCGGGATATTGTGGGGTTTTCTCTCCCATGCTGGAATTACTGCCCCGCAGATTCCCGACCTGGGCATATTGTGGGGTTTTCTGCCCCGCAGATTCCCCACATGGAGATATTGTGGGGTTTTCTCTCCCATGCTGGAATTACTGCCCCGCAGATCCCCAACGTGGGGATGTTGTGGAATTTTCTCTCTCATGCTGGAATTACTGCCCCACAGATTCCCCACGTGGGGATGTTGTGGGGTTTTCTCTCCCATGCTGGAATTACTACCCCGCAGATTCCCCACCTGGGGATATTGTGGGGTTTTCTCTCCCATGCTGGAATTACTACCCCGCAGATTCCCCACGTGGGGATATTGTGGGGTTTTCTGCCCCGCAGATTCTCCACTTGGGGATATTGTGGGGTTTTCCGTACATTGCTGGAATTACTGCCCCACAGATTCCCCACGTGGGGATGTTGTGGGCTTTTCTGCCCCGCAGATTCCCCACGTGGGGGTATTGTGTGGTTTTCTGTACCAAGCTTGACTTACTGCAGAAATATTTTGGGTCTATCTCATACCAGCTTTAAATATAGTTCCCCGCATCATCCCCACATGTAGGGAACACGTGGGGCTGAGGTTGAGATAGTGCGGGGATTTAATTCAGCTAAGCAGCATTAAGAAACTCCTTTTCCACGACTAAGTCCAATGTGGGGATTTTACCAAATCCCTACACATTCCCCACATTGGCTGTCCTACACATTCCCCACATGATCCCCACACAGCTTGCCCGACATAAACCCCACAAATTCCCCAGCTTATTGGTTTGTAAGGGATGGGTTTGACGACAGAAACGTTACGGTGTATTGTTCTTATAACGGAAAGCTATACTTATTTAACTTGTGTTTGTATTTAAATGTGTATGTTATGCCCGCTCTGATTTCGATGTCAATGGTGTTGTGTGGGTAATATCCCAGTTATCCTCCCCGTATTGTACATCCCCGGAATTGCATTCTCTAGTTTGAATGTTGAGCTGAGGGGATGTGAACATTCTTTGTGGTGTTTTTTTTTCGGACAGACATACGGATTAGATGTCTCTAGATTAATAATACCATCACGGGGCTTATTATTGTTGTGATTGTTGAGGCTAGGATGTTTCCTGTCGGGTATGGTAAGTGACACTGAGTAGAGTACACACGGTAGTTTCTTCAACAAGTTAAGCGGCTTATAACCCAGTTTAAAACTCAACTTAATTTTCAGTATTATTTGTTAAAAAATTCGAAGAAAGTTAATCACTTGATCAATTGATCACTATGTGTTAAACAAACATATATAAACTTGATCATGGGATAAAAAATCCCAGTCGAGAGTAGGACAATGCATCCCAACCGAGTCGCCTGGCGCGGTTTGGGTGTATTTTTCTTCTCGAGCGTATAAATTTTCATCCCATGATCAGGTAAATATCGGATTCTTTTTCTCATCTATTATGAAGAACTAATTTAATCAGTATTTTATTAAAAATATCAAAAACACACGGAGAGAAACGTTGCGGCATCGAGACTGCCCACCTGCGTGGTACGCGTTCATCATTGTAAATTATTCTAGCATGTTATCCCGCATAGGTACGGAGTATTATATGGGAAATGTTAATGTCCTATGCATTATTTTCAGGGTTGTGCCTCACCGAATCACTCCTGCGGGCAGATATAGATAACTTTGCCCAGTCACATTATCCTGACAAAAGGCCAACAAGTCTTTGACCTATACTCTGAATGCTGAGCACCAAGCGAGGAGGCAACAAGGCCTATTTTTACCCATCACGTTGTCGTAAGATCTTGTACTCGGCATATACATCTGCCCATACGGTAGTCCATCTCACAACAATTTCTAGTCCGGATCATATCTCGGTTATGTTTCTATTTCGCTGACAACAAAAATTTACATGGAAGGAGCTTAAGTAATTCAGTTTGCAAATGCGCCCAATCAAGATGTTGATGATTTTCCACAGAGAAAGAGAGAGAAAATTAAGGTTTAACGTCGCGTTCAGCAATATTCCAGCTATACGGCGACGATCAAACACAATTCTAAGTACTCAAGCCAATAATTTAGCAATCTTATACATTAAAACATACACACATTAAAACTTATGTAACAAACTTATGTAACAAAATACGGCTTCATTTGCGTGAGAGCTCCTCAATCAAAACCCTACCCCAACCATGAAAAACCCGAAAAATACCTCCAGTTCGACCCTTGAAAATTGCATGACGTTCCCTACTGAGAGATAATTGACTACCACATGTTCGAAGAATGTCGAAAACATTCTTTGGATAGGTCATTACCAGCTCGTTTTCGTCGTCATTTACACCGAATAATAAAAATTTGGAAAGCAGCCCATCCGCGAGGATTCCGAGAGTTACCTCCCTTGGTATTGCCTTTCCTACCATATTGAAGAAAACAGACATACACTTGCAGCTTTTTATTGCCAATTAAAGTTTGAAGTGTGCTAATATCAGCAGGGGAAATTCCTCATCAAGCATCATTCTAGCCAAAATACGAAACTGCGGAGTGAGACAGGCAGGGGCTGGAGAAACACGAACATCGTACAGAATATGAATAAGGCGCTGACATCACACGGCAAGCGCTTGTCAATTACATCTACGATGTGGGAATGACGTGCATGCAACATCATGGCTTGTGTCACGGTGAGTATTCGGTGATTATTCGGGTTCTTGTTGCTGTGAGCTGCTATGTATACCAAGTTTATGAGCTCGCTGAGACGAGTAAAACAGGCAGTGGGGCTGAATTTCGGATCGCCTGGAAAACGTGTAAAACCACAAATTTAATGATCTGATGTCAAAAATATATAGAGCGACACTTCCAAAATATGATGGTGATTTTTGTTTGGCGGTAAACCGTTTAGTTCTCGTTTTACCCGAAATTTCACAGGATGTATATATATAAAGCATGTGGTTATCTATACAGACCACATATTTCGACTTCACCCTAAAACCAAACCCGACCCTTCCGAATATTTTGTTTTGTGGGCATGTCGTGAAACAGTGACCTTCACGAAAATAGATATATTTATGAATGTAAAATTAAATTGAACAAAAACATTTTTATCAAACGAACATTTCTGATGGGTCGTATATATATATATAGCGCTGGCTTGGAGGATATGGCGGCCTCGCTTTTCCTACGAAGAAGCCTCTCATTTGCAAATTGTCCAGTAATTAGTGAGTGAGTGAGTGAGTGAGTGAATCAGTCCATCCGATTCCTTTCGTCGGCAAAATAAGGAGAACCGTTGACATTAGAACCTTGATTTTTTGGCATGAAGGTGCATTAGGGGACTGTTACCAGCAAGTTCTGAGCTGACCTACTTTTGATGAAAATTTCTGGTGATTTTTGATAAAATCACTGCTGATTCTGACTTGGTCAGTGCTCATCTGAATATAGGCAGGATTTGAACTAGGGGTGAGAGGATTTCGAAGAGTTCAGTGCGCCACTGAGTCCTAATGCCTACCCTACTTCGTAGGTCCTGTGACGTTAGTCACATTGCCATGTGAATAATTGTATTAGGAATATATCCACACTGCTCTCTGTGAATTGATAGCTTTGGACCATTTATCGCTGGCTTGGAGGACATGTAGTCACAGGATTCCGACGCGAACTCAACTCTTGGAAATCCGCCCCCCCACCCCCAATTGAAATCTTGCCTGTATTAAAATGGGCACTACCCAAGTCAGAATCAGCAGTGATTGTCATCAAAACTCACCGGAAATTTTCATCAAAAGTACGTCAGCTCATAGCTTGCTGGTAACAGCCACCTAATGCACCTTCATGCCAAATTATCAAGGTTCTAATGTCAACGGTTCTCCTTATTTTGCCGACGAAAGGATTCGGATGAACTGACTCGTTCACTCATTATCGAACAATTTGGAAATGCGAGCCTATTTCGTAGAAATAAGGCGCCAGTGGATCAGGGAGAGATATAATGTAATATCTACTCCAAAAGAGGGCAATCGAGCAAAACAGTTGCGTATCTAAAGGACCAACATAGAGAGGGGTGTAAATTGGTCGCTTTTAGTTAAGGAATATTTAGCGCTGGATCGAAGGGTCCACATTAAGCGCATAAAATGAGTTATGAATATAGATATTTGTGTTAGGAAGATCTCCATTAAATTGCCAAACAAAAATATGTGTGGAGCCAACAGACCAGCAAAAAGTTGTTTGAATTGTCAGTTCTTGGCTAGTCAGGGCCGTCTCAGAGGGAACAGTTTGAACACCTATGGGTTAGAGAGTTAACTAAAACTGCGTTACGAAAGTTGGATTAACCCATCCAAAGTTGACGCGCAACAGATTTGTGGACCTAACGGACCAATATAAGCGTTGTAAATTGGCCGTTTTGAGCTAAGTATCATTTAGCGCTGACTTCGAGAATATGGTGGCCTCATTTAAAAAAATATCGACCCTTAACGTCGCACTGCGATGAAATAGTAAATTATTAAAAAAAACTCTTTGTGAGCCCAAACTGCATAATGCATGCATGTTGCCATAGGGCAAAGTGAGATTGACTTATTTGCTTGAGGTCACCTAATGGTTTTTAACTACCATAACTCAAGAATGACTATGCCGAAGCTAACTGACCTGACACTGAACACATACTTGGGTTTCTGTCAATATTTGCCTCGGAATATTGTCACCTATCATTGCGGTTCCACCATGTGTCAAGGATATGCACGAGTATCAAACCTGAATCACATTCTAGGCATGTGTTCATGGTACAGAGACCTTACAAACATGACTCAGATTGACTTCACTGCAACATGTACTAGGTCAACTGTCAAGTTTGTCATCAAATGCTTGTTACCACAAACTGCTTGTTCTTCAGCAAGGGCCCAATTTTAGCACCACCAAGGCCGTGGGGTTCTCAGAGCTTCGCACCATTCATGTTAAACAACTATGGTATGGAAGATACATGATTATCTGAGGAAGATATATAGGCCAGTCTTAAAGTGGTGAACAAAATATTGGTTGAAAACTAATTTTAAAAAAACGTTAACGCACGATATGTTGGCTTCGGGTCAATAGATATGTCTGTTCATATTCTTTAAACTCTGGGTTTTTATTGAAGATATGCATGCAGATTTCTTTGAGGACGTTATTTAGGGGAAGTCCCTGTGTCATGTTACCTGTTTCACACGAGAATGGATTGGATAAGACGATCGAGCTATCATCAACTGCCAGCCATTCCGGGTGTTCACTAACGGCAGAAGACCGTATTGTCGGTGTGATATCAGGAAAGTTGGCAGTCCGTTATACGTGTCCTTGTTTGTTTCAAACTGTAGTGTGGGTCGTAACAAAATGAATACACTAACACAGAAACAGAAGACCGCAGCCGGTGTGATATCTGGAATACAGATCGCAACTGGTACGTATAGGGAAAACAATACGATTAGCGCGATTAACGTCTTTACCAAGTTGGCCCTCAAAGTCAATTAACCATCTGAAAAACAGGAGGTGCAGTTTTACTAGTACTGGAAAGTATGCCAGGGAAATGTCCTACACATACCAGAGAAATGTAAATCGATATGAAATTTCCGTATAATAACAACATAAAAACCTACCTAGTATATCAAATACGTTGGCTGCAACTCAAATATTATGATAAAAGGGTAGTGTCGTTATTATTGCTAAATGACACCTGGTACACGTAGAAGACATTTTAAGGATCAGTGGGTGTGGAATGTTGTTGTGGTAACAAGAGTAATGTATTTATTTGAATATTCACCAGTTTTGCACCCAGTTTATATGCATGTTTATAAACTTTCAGCCTGCCGTCCTAATTGCAAAATTGTTTAGATGGTGAAAAATATTTTTCCTTGATAGCACGCCACATTGCAATATCTCTCAAATTACTATAAAATAGCACCTCTGACAATCTGTAGAACATTACCTGCCGCGGAACTTTATATGATACAAGGCTGGTGACCCAGTGAGCTACATGTATTCCTTACCGCAAATATTTGTACAACAGATTTACAGTTTAAGTCTGGATCACCAGCAGATATTCTGCACACTTTCGTATCTGCATATTTACTATCTGCATTTGTTGTAGCAGATGTGTTACCACTGTGATTAGACATGTAAGACATAATGTGGTGAATTTTTTGGGATAACAATGTTCCAGTCCGGGTTTCTAGAGTGTTTACTGTTTTTGTCCGGTGAATGCAGTCATGGATTGTCACTGGAGTTCTACATGGTCATGCACCCAAGGCTAATTTTTCAACCCAGGGATCATGTGAAGCACAAATTTTGTCAAATTTTGTGTTGGGTGTTGATTTTGTTTCAAAGTTATTCACCTCGTGAATAGCTTGCTCATTTATATGACTGTGGTATATGTGCAATCATTGCCTTGATATACTTTATAGTGTTTGAGGAGAGAACTCAATTACGTAGCTCAGAATTTGTCATTGTCGTGACGACTAAAACAGCTTTGAACGGTCGACTTCAGTACGCCCTTAAACTGAATATCGGGTTACAACAATCTCATCGCTTCACTGCCTGAAGATATATAGGTGACAAAGGCTTAGCATACTTTTTTCTTCAACAACTGTAACAGCTACCTATAGTTTATAGATACCCTATAAAAAGACATTGTAAAAACTTGAGATTGAAATCCAGTAGTATATTGTACAATGTGGGTCAATGTTGAAGTACATACTGCCGTGGTATTGCTTGTGCAGGAAAAGAGAGACATATATAGTAATAAAAACACTACAACATTGTATAGAATGTGAACAAAAACTATATATTGTTAACCGGTTTTGACGCTATACGTCTTTTCAAAACAGGAAACATTTCGTATTACGAGCATTCATATAATGATCAAATTTACCGTTGGTTACAAACAGAAACAGGGCAAACAGAACCAAATTAATTACGTCAATTCAAAAGCAGACATGGTCGAATGTTACACGGAACTTCAAATCTTCAACTGTGTAACAAGGTCCTCCAATGAATCATTTATATTTTATAAGTGTAACACCATTCACAATAAACGCTATATATATAGCGATATTATTATTAAATGATAATTATACGAACAATTATGCTAAATGCAGCATGATCAAGTTACAGCAGCATACCTTTGCAGATATAGTAAAAGTGTTAATTGGAAAAACTGGTATATTATACCACGGTGCATGTTAACAGCCGATGCAGTTTTTTTGTGTGTTTTTTTACAATGAAACGACTTGAATTTAATGACTTGAATTGTATTACAATTTAAAACATGAGCAGTGTGACTAACGTCACAGGACCTACGAAGTACAGTAGGCATTAGGACTCGAACACGAACTGAACTCTTGGAAATCCCCACCCCCAGTTGAAATCCTGCCTATATTAAGATGGGCACTGATTTTCATCATAAATCACCAGAAATTTCCATCAAAAATAGGTCAGCTCAGAACTTGTTGGTAACAGTCTCCTAATGCGCCTTCGTTCCAAAATAAATAACGATCACCGATTTAGTTTTACATTTTTTTTTAAGGAAACAGATTGAATAATATAAGTTCACTAGATTTCAAGCTTTACGTGTGAAAATACATCTACATCTCTTTAGTGGTTTTTAGTGCCCTTGTCCAGGATCAAAACAACTTTTTAAATCACATTATTTTCCCAACAATACACCAATTTTTTATATATAGTACTATAGTATAGAAAGGTAGCATTTATGTAGTTTACGGTAATTCAACTCGAGACCAACACCTTTTATGCACAAGATAATAATGATTCTATGTGATTTTCCTGAGCATAACCGGTACAAAGACGAATAAATAGCGTCTCTACATCACGTTGTTATTTAGATATATGAGACAACACATTTTGGGTATCGGCAATCTGATGAATGTACTATTCCGGTTTCCTTGTTTCACATTATATTCTATGGCAGTTGATCGTTGATTTTCTTTATGATAACGTTAAACCACCTCAGCTTCGTTGTGCAAACAGCGCTGAATTTTTGAGGGTATATGCAGTAGGGTATTTTTAGCCGGAGTGCATGTAACTGATAGGCCTACTCATTAAATGCGATAAAACGCTGGAGCAAAACGGACCACAGTTTTCTTGGCAATGATGACATACATAGTTTGGATGTGAAACAGGATAGCCTACACGTTACAGGCTACAGCTTACATATATATAACAATATACTGAAGTGTTAATTATAAATCTAATTTTAATCAGAATTATTTCAGATCAGAACTTGCTGGTAACAAATGCCCTAATGCACGTTCATGCCAAAAATCAAGGTTCTAATGTCAACGGTTCTCCTTATTTTGCCGACGAAAGGATTCGGATGGACTGACTCACTCACTCATTACCGGACAATTTGCGATCTGTAGCCTACTTCGTAGGAATATATTTTGTCCAACAAAATAAATTTAGTAGTTTATCGTGCTATATGTCTCATTATATCACGTATTTAAGGAGAGAGAGAATTAAGGTTTAACGTCGCGTTCAGCAGTAGTTCAGCTATATAGCGACGATCAAACAAAATTCCAAGTATTCCAACAAAAAGAAGATAGAAACCGAGCAATCCAAAAGTAATCAACACTACACACCAAAAACATATACGGACATTAAAGTTTATACAACTAACAGAATTATCTCAAATAACCTAAAATGCTGTCTTCTTTTGTCCGACTAAAAGCTCTTTTAAAGTAGCTGCTTGATGAAAAGGTTCTGTTTCAATCTCAAAATCCATACAGTCGATCAGACAATCTTTCACTGCGAGAACTTCGTGGCATGGAATACACCTAGAGGTTGGTTCTTTTTAACTAAATATTCGTGGGTTAATCGTATATGGTTGATTCTACAGCGCCTGAATATGGCTTGATCGAAAAGTTTCCGGCTACTCAGATGAGGATATCCTACAGTTTTCCGGAACTCATGAAGTTTGTTTCTACCTACAACATCACATAAAGATTGAAACAGCTTTCTCACATAACCACAGATAGAGGGCCTGAAATCGCTATATGAAATTCCAGCATTATCTAGGGCTGCCTTAGCCATTTCATCAGCTTCAATACGGCTTTTTATGCCAGAGTGCTAGGAAACCAACACAACACAACGACATCCGGTTGATGAAATCGGCGGTCCTATAATTGTAGAATTATCAGGATGGTGAGATGCGTTGAAATTCCACTCTCAATCGCTTCAAGGCATGACAGTGAATATGAAAATATGACATATTTTCGTACTATAGTAAACCCAGTATCTTCCAAAGCTGATAATAGAGCTTTGGCTTCGGCACAGAAAATCATTTTTTTCCTGGAAGTCGACATCTTTTAGGTTTTTAACAAAAGATAGTGGCCTACGTTGCTCTCTCACGAGGGAGAGAGAGAGAATTAAGGTTTAACGTCGCGTTTAGCAATATTTTAAACAAAATTCTAAGTATTCCAACAACAAAAAAACAAGTCAACAACCCAGCAACTCGGAAGTAATCAACACAACACACCAACAGGCATGCACGAACATTAAAACTTTAGCAACACACCGATTTCTTTCAGAAAACCTAAAATTCAGTTTTCTTTTATCCGACTAAAAAGATCTTTTAAAGCAGCTGCTATAAAAGAATCTTTTGCAATCCGAAAAGCTGTACAGCCGATCAGAATGTGTTTCACTTTGAGATCTTCCTGGAATGGAATACACTTTCGGACTAGTTCCTTTTTTAATAAATGTTCTTTAGTTAATCGAGCATGGCCGATCATAGCTTAAACGAAACGTTTCTGGCTACTCAGATGAATATATCCTACAGTTATTTGAAACTCACGAAGTTTGTTGTTATCCACAGCATCCTATAAAGTTTGAAACAGCTTTTTCACAGAAACACAGATGGAGGATGTGAAATCTCTATGTGGGATAACCTTCTTATCTAGTTCTGCCTTAGCTATTTCCTTCGCTTTGGTATTTCCTTTGATGCTAACGTGGCTAGGCAACCAAAAAAACACATCAGTCTGTTGATGGTATATACCATCATACAATTGTTGAATATTCAGAATGGGGCGGTGTGTTGAAGTTCCACGCTCAATCGCTTGAAAGCACGACAGTGAATCTGAGATATGACATATTTTCCGTCTACAGTAGTCCCAATACCTTATAAAGTTAACAATAGAGCTTTGTATTTTACATGAAAGTCGACAGATTTTAGGTTCGGACCTAAAGGTAGTAGCACAGGCAACTCTGTCGCCATTGTTAGAGCCGTCTGTATAAATAACTTGATGCGATCTGCTTTTTTCTCCCAAAAGGCCAAATTCTTATGTATACACGGGATGGCTCATGTTTTTTTTATTTCGTTGCTGTGACATCTACATGTACTTCTGGTCCGACTAACTGCTATGGTGAAACTGGTAAGAACTTGTTAGGTACAATTTGACTAAACTTAATACCCGCTGCTACAATGTGTAGTTGCATTCATATTCCACAAAAAAAAAGTTATTTTAGCGCATATGTCGCAATTTTGTGATATATTGTTCAGTGCAAATTCAATTCGTCGAAGTTGTAAGGAGTTCAACTGCTTCGACATATACATGTAAGCTTTCGTGGGGGTGATGTTCTGAACGCTCCAGGACAAAGTTTTAGTCCTTGATGGAGAATAGGATTTATCTTTGCCAAGTTTGCTTGCATCGTTGTAAACAACAGAGCCATAATCAAGCTTAGAAGGAATAAGTGATCGATATAAATGGAGAAGCGTCTGCTGATCTTCTCCCCACTGATAGCTGCCAACTAACTTCAGCAAATCAAGAGCTGCGATAAGAACGCTATTCGGTGATCTAGACATATTCCTTCGAATTTGATTTTTTTTACTACCTAGATTTCAGTTCCATCTGATGTAAGTACTGGAATTTTGTGCTCGAAATACTTTCTACAAAAGTGTATACAATTTGTCTTTGCTCTGGAGAACTTGAAACCATTTTCTAGACACCATTTCAGAATTCTATTGAGACAAAGTTGTAATGTTTTCTATGACTGAGATACGTCGTACCCTAGATAACGATATTACAACGTATATCATATATATTAAGAATACTGATCAGTTTCTAGAATCTAGGGCTGACGCAAGCTTGTTTACGTACTATTATGTGGATCAACCACTTAGAGCTTTCTGGAAAACTATTGTAAATTGTATCTAGGTCAGATGATGCGGTAATGCTGTGTATTATAGAAGCTTCTTGATTGGCAGAATGATCTTGAATGTCTCATAGAGTATAAATAGCGCATCACTCAGTCATTCAGGAGGGAATTTTATATATTAACTGCTGGCTGCTGTATAATCTACGCTATTTGTTAACGGCTATCGGGTATTGGACATTTACTGGGGCTGTGTGCAACTGAGCAGTGTTGAATTACCATTATTCAGAAGAGTGATTTGTGCGCGTCAAGAAGGACTGTAAAATGTACACTGGTATAGCATTGAACAGTAAGACTATATTTCATACATCTGTTTGTTGTATTAACCTTACTTAACATGTATATGATTTGTAAATACATATTTGATTTTAATCCTCGGGTGCACTCCACACTTGCCACGGTTTCGCAAAAATGGCCCCTCCCTAATTTTATAATAAGGAAGTTCGCCCGATTTTGACAGCCTGGCAATTCTTCTTACCTTTCTACTAACTGATATCTATAGTATTATCCTGCTGGACGTAACCATTTCTCCAAACGAGGCTATAGCAATTGCTTGTTGTTCGCACACACTCGCCACTACAGAGTTAATCGTGTCCGGAACTGAATATCTGGCGGGCCAAAATCCGCACTTTTTCGGGAAGCGAAAATGATGATTCCTTTATGACGATAAAATTTTACAAAAAACGAGTAGGTCGACCCCCTGTTTTTTCGCCATTTTAAATTGTTCTTTGAACGGGAAACACTTTAGCATACATATGAAGATAATCATTTCGTACGTTTTATCTGGGTTACGGGTGGAATTTGACACATTTTCGTATATTTTATTGAGTTTTTCAGAAAAGTTGAAGAAGATTTAAGAAGGATTGGACTTTCCTTTTCAATTTCAATAACTCAAAAGTCTCCGGAAATAATGGCAAGAGTGTGCCCATTTAGAAAATATATACTTTTACAGGGTTTTTGTTAGTGATTTTACATCTATTTATGAACGAAAATCCGAATCCATGCCTGTTTTAGCCGCACATCATTTACGTGTGGAATGCACCCTTGACTTCACACGTCTTTCTGTTACGGTAAAAGCTGACATAACAATACGGATTTGATATTTTTGGAACACCGTGGTGTCTTGCTGGCACCATTGAAAACTGTTGATCGTATGATTTATTCTTTTAATTTGGTGCTGATGTTATTCTATAAATTGGGTCTTTGGATTATGGACGCGGAAACTCTTTAATGGGCGACGGCTCAATGTTGAATGACAGTCTAGACGCGTGTATTCTTAATATTATGTTTACTTTTCCTCCAACATCATATGTATGTAATCATCTACACACAATGAACCATCATCTGATTTATCCAAAACTGCGTGTGGAACACCTTGATCTTTATCCAAGTGATTAGACATGGTTGTACCCAACCGAACTTGAAATTAACACAAGGCTATTCTATGGATAACAACTTCTTTATTTCTGTGGATCTGACGTTTCGTTGCAGATACTTCCAAGTTTTTTGAAACTAATGCCACTCATTAGCTTTGAAAAAGTTGGAAGTATCTCCAACTAAAGGTCTGCTCCACAGCAATAAAGAAGTTGTTATCCATAGAATAGCCTTGTGTTATATGCGCCGACTTCTAAATGCCTATCAAAGAAATTATAGAAGTTGAAATTTGCTATCATTCAGAAAGTTGAAAATAACAATGGGTAAACGTCCCTTTAATCCCATAGCATGAAGGCCTTTTAACATCTCGTATAGCTAGGTAGTATCATAGGCTTTTTCTGAACAAACAAAAAAGAAGAAACCACATGTTTGCCAAAGCATTCTTGGCGTAGGAATCTAATCTAACTAAATGGTCAATGGTACTTCTATTTTTACGGAACCAGCTTGGATATCAGTTAGAGTATTCTTTAGTTTCAAGGTAACAAAGAAGACGACCATTTATCATGCGTTTCATTGTTTTACAAACACAGTTAGTCAGTGAAATTGGACGATAATTACCGCGGTCTGTATGGTTACGGCCAGGTTTTAGGACTGATATAACAATGGCATTATGCCATGGCGGTGGGAAATCTTCTGTCACGCAAAGTCTGTTCAATATGATTAATAGGGTTTCTAGATAAGATTCCGGTAGTTGTTTTAAAAGCCGATGCTAAATATTATCAGGGACTGCAGCAGAATCGTTAGCTTTCTCGTAAGAAGCATGAAGTCCGTTCCTTATGCCGGTGCTAGAGACTGTGTGTATACTTTATAGTCTCCACATGGACAGCTGCAACAAAAGCGCGGCTGAGATACTAAGGCCACGTCCGAGAATCCACCGAGTTATCGGGTCTGAATGTTAGATGTCGACGAATGCTTCCCTGTAGATTCATATGATTGCCTTTTAGTCGCCAGACATCGTCTATTTTTCCCACTTCTTGCATATTGCTCCAATTGAAAACTAAGTGTTATAGCCTTCGAGGTTATCGGAGGAAAGTTTTTTTTTTCTCCACTTCCCTTTTTGGGAAATTTGAAATTTAGGTACATAATTTGCCGACGAAGAGTTTTTGACAATTGTTTCTCCTAGTTTCTTTGAAATTTCTACTCTGTCAGTTATCGCCTGATTTCCATCATTGGGATGATGAACACTGGAATTGGAGTTTTTACCCTTAATTCTTTGAATCATGTTCCAAACTTTGACCTTCTGATATTCGGTCTGGCGTTTTTGTCGGACAGACATATTGATCAGATGTTAGCTATCTCTAGATTAATACTACCGCCTTATAGATTATTATTGTTCGAATTGTCGAGGATACTTTCTGTCTGGCATTGTGAAATGGCACTGAGTAGAGTACACATATGGTAGTTTTCTTAGTGTTCATTATTTCTACATACGAAGTGACAGCCTCTGCTGGAAGTTTCGCTTTTGGGCTGTTTTCTGGTTGATTTCACTCTACCATAAGTTACATGTTCTTCATGTCGGAGTTTCTCGGCATACCGTACCTAGCCCTTCTCGAAAAACACCTTTTATTGAATGGAATTTGCCTCCAGTTAAGGTACGGTATCCCTATAGCTATATGTTTTTCGACACCTAGTCAGTCTTTGCTCAATTAAATTGCAGGAACTAGGCAAAATCATAGATTTCATCGATTCTATTCATTCAGGAAATGACAGGAGAGAGAGGGATAATTAGGGTTTAACGTCACATTCAGCAATATTTCAGCTATAAAGCGACGATCAAACAAAATTCTAAGTATTCAAGTTAATAACTTAGTAATCCAACACATTAAAACATACACACATTAAAACCTATGCAACAAACCCATTTCACTCAAATAACCTAAGATTCAGTCTTCTTTCACCCGACTAAAAAGATCTTCTAAAGTAGCTGCAAGATAAAAAGAATCTCTTACAATCTTAAACCTATACAGTCGATAAGAATATGTTTCACTGTGCGATCTTCGTGACATGGGATACACCTTGACACTGGCTCTTTTTAGTACATGTTCGTGAGGTAATCGTGTATGGCAGATTCGGATTACACCTGAATTAAATTTAGTCTTCAAACATCAGATGATTATAATATGAATAATAATAAATAAAAAAAATGCAGAGCCTCGTTTGCTTTATTTCGTCCTGGAAATGATTTTATGGCAGTTCAAAGTTCAAATATTTGAACCAATAGGAATCAAGGATATCTTTAAAAAGGAGTCACACGAGGCAAGCTTTCAATAGCATAAGAGTAATTAGGTAAATCTTAGAAACGTATTTGGTAGATTTAACAGAGAAAACGGGTACAAACTACCGAGGAGCTATTAGATATCCTCGTAGCAACAATTTGCAGTGACGAGTTGGAACAGTAGTGAAACTGGAATTAAAACGGGAAAAAGTCACGCAGAAGGGCCCAGTTTATCACCTCAATTTTTTTCATGACGGAATTTCCAAACACTGAAAATGGATTTCGTTGACTTAATGCCAAAAAGATTGAAAACAGATACTCATTAGCATCGAATTCAAATGTATTGATATTATATTTTTAATACACTGGAATTCGGGGATTATGATTAGTTGGTTTTTAACGTATTGAAATTCTGACTTTAAATACATTTGACTGAACACGAGGCTTTGAAAAATCACGCAAATAATTATGCTGCTGAAGATACTGCACAAGTGAAAGTTTACGCCTAAGAATATAAATATCGAGGCTTTAATCTACATTGAATTACATTACATTAGATTAGCATTACATTTCTTAACATAATAACCTTGACAAAAATCTTAACAAAAACAGTCCGGTAGCTTAGTCGCTTCATAATATTTTGGCCTTAACGAGACAATGATGTACTTTCGGTCTACTGGGTGCGCTGCTTGAAATGCACAATTGATAATTCGGTAAATGTAGATTGTACTCCGACTACCACAAATTGATCATTAATTTTAACTTTCATTGCAAAATGCGAAAGTCAATCTTATAAATTATACAGCTCATTTATCCGTTGATCTATGCATTCTTTTTATTGGAGGAAAGACGTTTACTGAATCTTTAGCGATGAATTTGACCCAGTTACCCCAAAACAGCTGACATACAATTGCTATATTCACCGACTTCGAGACCGTACACTCTGTTGCGGGAATTTGCACCGAAGCAGAGACAAAAGAGACCTGGATAATACTGGGATCATACTCTAATCGGGTGACACTATAACCACTGTTATAATTGCGGATACTAACCTCATTTCTATGACACCGCATTTCACGTACGTCATGTGTCGCGTTTCTACATTCGCGTCGTTGAGGGAAGCGGTCGCTGTGGCTCGGAGAGAATTGGCTGCGTACTTGATGCTTTAGACTCGGTAGATAGAGCGACATAAATTACTCAAACGCCCTTTTTCTTTAGTCGAACAGAACAACATTTTGGCATTCGGATGTGACTGTAAGGTAGATTTATACCCGAAAATCGGATTAATCAAATTTTCTCACCCCCTGTCAGTCTTTTGGCGATTTTTTCTCAATGGCTTGAAGTATGGTCTTAACAATTCACTTATGCCTCTAAAACCGCATGGAATTAGAAGTAGCAGACGACATTAAATTCGCATCTCGTGTACATTTTTCTTAAGTATGACTATTCCTTTTGTGTTAATATGAAACTTTTGTGGATAAATTTCGTTTATTTTATGAATTTTCTAGCACGTCATTATTTTATTTCGATTCTGATTGATCATCCAGCCGGCCCAGAAACTGGGGAAAACCTGCCAAAAATTAGTTCCGGCAAGAGTTTCTCGGGTTGTAAACAATTTTACATCACGTGACACCATTTTGGCCGATCGGAAAACTGATACGGTCGACGATTTTATAGTGTAGAATTACATTTAATGTAAAGTTGTAAATTGTATGTGTATTTGACAGAATCAATCACTTGGTAGTTATAATAATTTGATGTTCATGTTTGCTGTATATATGACAAATTACATTTTGGACCTGTAACGTGTTCATTGTTTCATTTCCTAAACTTTATTTCTAAAAGTTAGCTCATGAATGAACCGGACTGAATTCTGGATTACATGCAGTCGAACCCACACTGCATTGCTTCCATTCATATGGTAGTTATCAATTCAGTTCAGACGCACGTAATCAAACCAAGCCTTCCATGTACAAAACAAGAATACTGAACCCCAAAAAAACAACAGAAAACAAACATTGCTAAAGTGATGAAATTTTATTTTATTATTTCTGTTTTCGAATTAGAGAACAGAAGGAATATAATTAAATAAATACTCCTCGCTGCTGGAAATATTTTCCAATATAGGACATTGTACATTCTGCATAATCCATGTGCTGGGGCCTTTGTGGTCTCGTGTCAATCAAGATTATCACACTAACAGTTAATCAATGACAAGATTGTCAGAGATACGAGTGAGTCGATTCGATTCGATTTATTTCTATACATGGAACATACAGAAATATTAAAAGGTTCATATTAAAAACTACAGGACAAGACAAATGCATATACATACACATACATATAGATACATACATGTGCACACAGATAGAACATGGTACCTTAACAAGGCTATTTGGTCAAACCCAGTGTGAGTAAATACAATTTACCCATATAATCAGTCATGTGGCAGGGATGCAATTTCGTTCCTTTGCTCTCTCGTTAAGCAGTTCATAGAAAAATTGCCCTATTATTGGCGAAAGATGCATTGGTGGGTTAATAAGAAAATAAAAATTTTCCAGATCCGTCAACTTAGGGAAATATTGGCAAATGCTACTTATGTTGTTATAAAATATATCTCTTAGTTTTTCGCCGCTAGGACATTTGCACAGGAAATGGAATTCATCTTCTACTGTTTTGTCGGTTGTTATACATCCCTTGCACAATCTTTTATCTCTGTCTATATTTCTGTATCTACCCGTTTCTATTTCAAGCCTGTGTGCACAAATGCAGAAGATACGAGACTTCATTATTAACAGACCTATAGGAGAACTGCTGTGCCAGAAATTAACTGTTAGTAAGCCTATGAAATAAGTTCATGCGGACTTCATCATTAGTAAACCTACAGAGAGATACATTCATCATGTGAGAACACGTAATTGAGAGATTTATGTTTTTATTTATTTTTGTAAAAACAGATAACATAATTCGGTCTTGCGGTGTTTGATGATTGCCCTTTTTGAGAGACATGAAGCCGCTTCTAACTTTAACCACGTTTGAATAACTCGTATAAGTTTATTTTATTCACTAAGGAAAACAGGAATATGTCCCCTCTACCGAAATTTGGCCTGGCCGTAGAATGCTTAGGCCTATATATGTAAACGATTATACGATTATTTGTGTCTGATATAATGTCTTGTGATATTTATTTAGTCTCGAGTACAAGTATCATGAAAGGGTCTACACATTCGTGACGGTTCCCGCTACACCCTCGCATAAACACGTATGCACCTGCCTCCCTCACCCTCTCTCTCCCTTACACGTGTTCGGAGATATACATATATATATATATATTGGATTATCTATCCTTCAGAGACTCGTTGTAATCAAACCTATATATATTCCATTGTAGGAGTAATCGTGACATGCTTACTCTTCTATCCGGAGTTCCTCTACGGCCAAGGGACTTTCGCTCTTCCCGTAAGTAGGCCTACACCCTTACCAGTTGTTTCAACATTAATAAATGTAATAATTTTTGAAATGTGGAAAAAAAACACCGCGACAATGAATACCGTAGCCTGCAGATATGGAACATTATATGGAACAAGTCCCATACCAACTAATCAAGTACATATGTGAAACACGAGCGTCTAGTCCGGCAATCAATATTCAACCGTCGTCCATTAAAGACTTTCTGCGCCTTTTATGCTGTCGGGGGTCATTTCTCTCTCCAACAGTTTCGTGTAGGTATTGTGTTTGGTGAGACAGCAGCAATCTTCCACTTTGATCACAGTTGTCAAATAACAGCAAATAACGGCACGTTGAATTTGGGGAAAATGTTGTGACTACAGGCCTCTGCAGTGAAGTAAAACTGATACTATGTCCTTCACATCTTGTATTTATGAAGGAATAACAGCGTGGAAGTCCTCAGCGTTAGACTGAAGATTATTTTAGACTAGCATATCTTAATAATATTGTAAAAGTTAGAAAAAAATGACATCACCGTTTATAGACCATTTAACTTTACAGATCCTCATGTCCGGGATTCTGGGATGTTGTGCTGGTTTTCGGAAATCGGCATCGGTAAGTATTTATTGCTTGGTTTATACTATTGGGTTCTTTCGTCACATATATACGCTTTTGAAATTGTTCAAGAAACAGCTAATGCATTTATAGCGTTCTGTAATTTTATGAGAACGTTTTTCTTGATTCCGATGAAATTTTCATGCGTGATCATCATTTGTTTTATATATAAATGAAGTTTGAACTTGCATACACATAGAATGGATTCAGATTGACGATTCATCTGAGTTCATAGATGGGAAAGAAAAAAACATGAGCACCAAATATCTCTGAATACAATGCCTGACAATTACTCTGAACATACAAGATAATATTCTTTAAGCTAACGGAAAATTTATTTCGTACGCGATATTTCAATTTGACACTTCAAACCGCACCTCATGGCGGCCAAATCCTCATCAAACCGCACCAGGTCTTTCAGTTTTCGTATAATCGCGATTTCACTTTCGTCCCATCGGAATTTGCGAGCACCTGGGCTACAGTCTTCGTCAAGTTTGTTTGACACTTTTAGCGTTTCACTCAATTGATTTGCGATTTATCTTTTATTATGAGGTAGTTCGGGATCTATATGGCGTTCTGCATCATCAGCTGTGTTGTGGCCTTGATCTACAGTGTCTTCGCCTTTATGACCTTATCCTCCTATACCGAATGTGACCACATTATCTGCATTCTGATGTACACTCAGGCAATTCTCATGCTCTTGGGTGGGATAGCCTCACTGGCAGGTTCAATCCTCAGTTGCACCGTTTGCTGTGGTAATCAGGTAAGCTGGGTATAGAGCAACAACATATATCACGTAATCTTGGATCATAGTTACGAGATTAAACTATAACGACAAATAACATAAACAGATGACCATTAAAATTGGTAGTATCACCTCCAAATGTTATATTTAACATAGACTGTATGGTTTATGAATGACAAACGTGACTATTAAACATTTGCCATTCATGCACAATACATTCACCATACACCATACGCTTGAGTGGTCTCATCAGCCATGTCTAAATGTGTTGTAAACATGGTAACTGTGTGTGTAAACGCCCTGAGTGCGTTGATTCAGAATATCGTTTTCAACATTCATTTTAATACAATAGAGAGAATATTAGAACTCGTGTTCTCAATTGACCAACTCACGCCTCTAGCAAATTAGGCATAACGATGTGGGCTGTCCTGAGCAAGCAATGAGAAAACTCGAGGCATGCTAGGGGAACTGCGGCTCTATTCAGCTCCGCGCAATGTACATGCATCTGACGGGTGAGATTTCTTCACGGTACTGCCGATAAAGTTAAATATATCATTCGTGTTGTCAGTCTATTTGTTCCCTCTCTACAGTGTAAGTTAACAAACGAGTTTGCTGTAAACACTCGATTGACATAGTTATTTTGGCTCCGCCGTATCAAGTTAGCTCGACCAGAGACCGGCAGCTCTTACCCCTCGGCCAAGCTTGATCTTGGGGTATTCTCGTCATCATGTACGTCCGTTCATGCGTCTCCGAAACCTCGTTAGGTTAGTGGCACCTCTATGCAGTTGAATAATATGCGTAACATATTGGGCTTGGTTAATAAGTTGTTGGCTTACATGTATACCTGGAAAGTCGGATGAGCCCGATATCCTGCCACCAAATTAAAACCAACTTAACATGACGTAATGGATGAAAGGATTAAAATTATGTGTGTCACCTCTATGCAGTTGAATAATATGCGTAACATATTGGGCTTGGCTAATAAGTTGTTGGCGTACATATATACCTGGAAAGTCGGATGAGCCCGATATCCTGGCACCAAATTAAAACCAACTTAACATGACGTAATGGATGAAAGGATTAAAAATATGTTTTTTAACTGTATATGCTTAGGAGATAAGTTGAAAAGTTGAAAATGAAATGCTATGCATTTTATTAAGTCAAAAAAAGCTGATATTTACTGCCTACAAGATTGAAAGCTATGTAAAGGCTGAGTGGGGCAGCCGAAATTGTTACTTTTCTTCATACACAAGTAATGCAAGGGGAGTTGCTATTCTTTTCACGGATAATTTCGACTCTGAAATACACAAGGCAAAGACAGACAATGACGGGAATTTTTTAGCTTTGAGTGTAGCAATAAGTTCAATCAAAATTACATTTCAATAAAACAACATTTCAGGATACAATCCAAGAATTTGAGAATGAGCTTTATGTAATTTGTGGGGATTGGAATATCACCCGTAACCCCCAAATAGACACTGAAAACTACAAGATGATAAATAGTCCAAATGCTATGAATTTTGTAAAAAAAACTATTATAGAAACAGAAGATCTTGTGGACGTCTACCGTAGTATCCATGGTGATAAACAAATATTTACCTGGAGACAAAAAAAAACGTTTAAACAAGGCCGTCTAGACTTTTTCCTAATAAATACGGAATTTATCACTTACGTGAACGATATTCAACACAAACCTGTGTTATACATCAGATCACTCAATTGGGGTGTTAGAATGTAGACTTACATACTTCGAGAGAGGTAGAGGAATTCGGAAATTTAATAATTCACTTCTTGAAAACTTAAGAGTATACCAAACTTGTTAAGAATACTATTGAAGATTTAGATCCAAACTCGCTGAAATATATTATAAACCCACAACTATTTTTCGATACACTTCTGCTAGAAGAGGGAGAGAGAAAAGTTAGAGAACAAATAGAAGGAAGTCAAAAAAGGTAATCAAAATCTAATTAGGGAATTAGAAGAGTCGAAAGAAAAATTAGAAACTGCTCGGGAAAAAAAGTTTAAGGTATGATGATCAGGTCAAGAGCGAGGTGGAGAAATCCACAAAATACTTGTGTAGTCTTGAGAACGTAATTTTGTGAACAAAACAATACCGTGTATACACAAGGAAGATGTATTAATTTCTCATATAATTTTTTTACTTCTACTACGACATCTTTTTGATTAAAAAGATGTCGTAGTAGAAGTAAAAAAATTATATGAGAAATTATACAGAGAAGAAGAAGTCACAGGAGAGGAGTTATACACTTTAGAATTAGGGGCCTTTCCAAAACTAAGTGAGGCAGAGGCTGAAAATTTAGAACGGGAGATAACACCTCAAGAAATCTTGGCAGCCTGAAAAAAAACAAAAACATAACAAAACGCCTGGTAGTTTTTGTTCTGAATTTTACAAGTTCTTTTGGCGAGATATTGGACACTTTTTAGTCAAAAGTATAAGGTCTGACCACATGTTTACCGAAAGGCGACAAGCCACGACAATTTCTAAAAAAATGGAGACCTATTACCCTTCTCAATGTTCAATATAAACCAGCTTCAGCTTGTATAGCAGAAAGACTTAAAACATATCTTGACAAAATAATTAATGAGGATCAAACCGGTTTTGTTCAAGGAAGATTTATAGGAGAAAATATAAGATTAGTGTATGGTATAATTGATTATGCGGAGACCAATCACATTCCAGGGTCAGTAATGTTAATCGATTTTGAAAAGGCCTTTTGAAAAAGCTCGCTAGATTCGTATCTAATACCGCTTATGCCGGTGCTAGGGGCTGTGGTGTGGTCATGTAATCCAAGTTGCCACATGAACAGGTACAATAAAAGCGTAAGTTATGTACAACACGTATCACGAATCGTTAGATTCTTGGTATGTGCTTTAGAATAGGTTAACCAGATGGCTATACTGTGAAGTCCTGTGGCTCTGTCAGTATCTCGGCACATCTTCCCACTTCCCTTATATGTGTTGTAATTTGATTCTATATCTTGGAAAATTTTATAGAGCACACTAAATTTATTCAATTTTGGCCCTTCTTTCAGCGAATGGATTGAAACTTTCTACACAAACGTAACCTCTAATATTATATAATGTGGGTTCTTGAGAGAAGCTTTCCCCGTAGAAAGAGGCTGTAGGCAAGGTGACCAGCTTTCACCATATTTGTTTACCCTATGTGCAGAAGTCTTGGCTCTTCTATTATAAATCAAAAAGAAAAGCGATGCAATAAAAGGGATAACAATTGGAGGGGTGGAGTATAAAGATAATCTATTTGCCGATGATACCACTCTGTATTTGGATGGTTCGAAAGCCTCTCTCGGGGCCTGTATGTCTACTTTGGAAATATTTGGCAGGATGTCGGGCTTAAAGGATAAAACACAAATGGTCTGGCTGGGCTCCTTACAGGATGATCCAGAAAATTTTAGCAGGAGGTTCAAATTAGGCAACAGTAATGGCTCTTTCAAACTGCTTGGGGTCACATTCAGCAAGAACCTTGATGTGATGGTCCAAATAAATTTTGATAATAAAAAAAAAATGGTATACAAAGGATTTTAGGACACTGGTCTATTATGGTTTTGGGTAAAATCACTGTTGTCAAATCCTTGGCCTTGCCCAAATTAAATTATTTTTTTCACTTTGCCAATGCACCAAACAACATAGTCAAAAGCCTTCAAAAAATTATCTACAACTTTATTTTGAAGAAAAATGACCGAATCAAAAGAGCACAATTGATACAAAGTCACGAGAAAAATTTATGAAGACAACACAGATACCTTTGTTAAGACGTTTGTTACTGAGAGAAAAATTATAATATTTTATACCACCAATTGAAAGTTCCATTTTCTTTAGCTGAATGTGGCCCCAAAGTTTTGAAACAACTAAGTAAGAAAATCGGTAACCTGTTTTGGAGAGATGTGTTTTGTGTCTGGGCAGATTTTTTACCATGTTTAAAATATGAATATTCCTATCACGTGCTGTCACAACCGTTATGGAATAACGACCACATCCAGGTTGGGTATAGGCCTATTTTTTTTATAGGCATTGGTATGAAAGTGGTGTGAGATATAATAATGGTTTGATCCCTAAAATGGAGAAATAATTTCATTTCTTGAATTTGTGGAGAAATTTAATTTCAAAACAAATATAGTGACTTTTTTTAGGGGTGAGAAATGCAGTTAAATGGTACATGAACAGTTTCTCTTTCAAATATAGTAAACTTGAAAACCCAATCAGACCCTATCCAATGTCAGTTCTGACAAGTAAACAGAAGGGGTGTAAGCTTTTTTATGGAATTCTGATACAGCAAAAGTTATACAAACCAAAGAAGTGAGGTGAAATGGGAAAAGTCATTTGATATTCAGAAAGAGGAGTGGGAACTAATCCACAAAGTGCCCTTTTTCATGTACTGAAAATGTCAACCTAATTTGGTTACAATATAGGATATCAAATAGAATCCTAGCAACAAATACCTTTTTGAAGAAAATTAATCTAAAGAATACAGCCCTATGCGACGTTTGTGAACGAGAGGAAGGATCCTTAGAACATTTATTCGTTGAGTGCGAATGTGCACATCCCTTTTGAAATAGTATCGCTGAATGGATAGCGTCTGAATGGATGTGACAAATAAGTTCAACCTATTCGGTGGAATAAGAAATACTGACAAGGCAATTAATACCATTCTTTTATTAGCAAAATGGTTTATTTACAGATGTAAACAGAAGACGCAGTTACCGAATATTGTAGGTTTTAAAAATTCAGTAATCTATTACTATCAAATAGAAAGAGCATGTTATAGTATGAATTGTAAAGGAGGATTTTGAAAAGAGATGGACAATATGGAAAAGACTTCTTGATTAGGAGACTCGAAACCAAAAGGTGTAATGGCGACCATATGATATATATATATATATATATATAACTATATGATATATATATATTAAATTTAATATGATTGCGATTCTATTTATGCATGTGTGTTTTACACAAATGATTACGGTGGTCTTGGCGATATAATAAAACAAAAACGGAACTAAAAGGGTATGTAAGATATAACAACAATACTAATAAGTCAAGAGAATAAATACAATGAACAATCAAATCGGCCAAAACAGCTTATACCATGGACAATGGTGTAGACCTGTTCACAGGCAAGCCGTCACCAAGCAGTACCACTCAGTAACTGATTGGCTACTGATTGGTGGGCAACTGATTGGTACTGGTAGGAAAGGTCCCCTTGCGGTACCGTTCAGTTCCCCACCAATCAGTAGCTAATCAGTTACTGAGTGGTACTGGTCAGTTACCAATTGGTTACCAACTTGGATGGTACCAACCTGTTACCAACCCTACTATTCATTCAGGTACCGTGCAGTCACCAATCAGTAACTTGGTGGGTACCAACTTGTGACCAAGTGGTACCCATCAGTTACCACCCTAATATTCCTCCAGGTACCGTGCAGTCACCAATCAGTAACTTGGTGGGTACCAACCTGTGACCAAGTGATACCCATCAGTTACCAACCCTAATATTCCTCCAGGTACCGTGCAGTCACCAATCAGTAACTTGGTGGGTACCAACTTGTGACCAAGTGGTACCCATCAGTTACCAGCCCTAATATTCCTCCAGGTACTGTGCAGTCACCAATCAGTAACTTGGTGGGTACCAACCTGTGACCAAGTGGTACCCATCAGTTACCAACCCTAATATTCCTCCAGGTACCGTGCAGTCACCAATCAGTAACTTGGTGGGTACCAACCTGTGACCAAGTGGTACCTATCAGTTACCAACCCTAATATTCCTTCAGGTACCGTGCAGTCACCAATCAGTAACTTGGTGGGTACCAACCTGTGATCAAGTGGTACCCATCAGTTACCAGCCCTAATATTCCTCCAGATACCGTGCAGTCACCAATCAGTAACTTGGTGGGTAGCAAATTGTGACCAAGTGGTACCCATCAGTTACCAACCCTAACATTCTTTCAGGTTCCACACAGTTTGATATATCTTCGTGAAAGTACGGTCAAAGCAATGAAAACACTGGGCAATGTTAATTATTTAATGGTGGCTACCTTGTCCTTTATGAATGGAAATTGTATTACTTCTAAAAGTCAATGCCACCGCCTCCCCTCCCTCCCCCATAGGCTGCTATTGCTCGTATAACCTTTATATTTTCTTCCACTATAGGCTTCCATATACTTGACAGTAAGATACCATGCAGTAAAGTCACAAGTGTAAATATACATGACTTACAAATCGGAATTGTATGTGATTCTGGTATAGCCTTCCAGCTTGGTTTCATCCATCCAGTACTAAATTTTACGCTTGATTTTCTGCATTTTAGCATCTTTTTAAGGCTAAATAGGGGTTTGATATGGGTTCGATGTCTTACACAGGTAATTTTTGACAGGTTGGTACCACTCAGTAACTGACCTGGTACAGGTCAGTTTTCAACTGATTGGTACTGCAAAAAGGGCCCCCACTCAGTACCTACCTGTTGACAACTGACCTGTGACAGGTCAGTTACTGATCGGAACCAACCAGTTACTGAGACGGAGTGGTATCCATTGGTATTACTGAACTGTACCAAGCTGCAACAGAACAGTACCAACCTGTTACCAACTAGTTACCATGGTGATATGTACACATCCACTACTGAACTGTAACCACTCGGTACTGAGCTGTAATGGAACAGTACCAACCTGTAACAGAACAGTATCAACCTGTTACCAACCAGTTACCACTAAGATATGTACACATCCACTACTGAACTGCAGCCATTCAGTACTGAGCTGTAACTGAGTGGTACCAACCTGTGACAGAACAGTACCAACCAGTTACACATCCACTACTGAGCTGTAACCACTCAGTACTGAGCTGTAACTGACCAGTACCAACCTGTTACCAACCAGTTACCAGGAAGATATGTACACATCCACTACTGAACTGTAGCCATTCAGTACTGAGCTGTAACTGAGTAGGACCAACCTGTGACAGAACAGTACCAAACAGTTACACATCCACTACTGAACTGTAACCACTCAGTACCGAGCTGTAGCTGACTAGTACCAACCTGTAACAAAACAGTACCAAGCTGCTACTGATCAGTACCAATCAGTTACAGACGGCAATTATCCACCCAGTACTGAACTGTAATATTAATTTACTAAGATCTGTATTATTTGGTATGCTATGTGGGATCACAAATATCAGAGATACCCATCAGTCCAAGAAGATAAATAAAGGATAAATAAATCCTCTTAGCTGTCATACACAGTAAAAGATTTCCTGAATTCAGATCTTGATCTGATCTGCACGACTGTCTCATAACAAATTACACGAGGTAAGCTTTGCGTACTTTATTTTATGTATATTACATCTTTCTATAAACCAACATGAACCCGGATCAATCTTACAACTGAAGAATGTCCGTAAATTGGATGTAATATTTATGATCATGAAACGAGTCTGTAATTTGAAGTACACTAGCAAGCATGTGAAGCAGGCAGGAATAAGTATCCTCGCAATTGAGTATAAGGTAAAACGTGGTAACTTTGACACAACTTTATCACCAAGCTGATTTGGAGACCAGAACCCACTATGTCAACACTGGATACCATTAAGAATCCACACTGGCTACATTTGGACCTGTTCTGATTAAGTGTGATAACCACAGATATTTATTGGATGTAAATTTTAAGAAGAACATGTGTCAATGTTACCCCATGGTGAATGCCCTGGGGTAACATTGACATGCATCATCAAAGTCATAGCAAACCAGCTGGGGTAACTTTTGACATGTTGAGCCGGGGTGACTTTGACATCATCATGGGAATCAGTGGTGAACGTGGTGTCAAAGTTACCCCAAATACACAAATTTACTGAAAATAGTGGCAACAAGAAAGAATTGGATGAAGCTACTACATCAATGATTACTACTTCTAAAATAGTATATTTTTACTATAAACTCAAAACATTGCAGATCTTCACCATACATGTAGAAGTGTTTGTGTCAAACTTTTAACAGTTACACCAGTGCCAACTACACCATGCTAAGTGGCCATCTTATGAAGAGTGTCACATGGCTGGCCATCTACCCCCTGCTGCCTCAGCAGATAACAACATCTTATATATAAATATGTAATAACTGTCTATGAGGTGTAATAGTATGCTAATGTAACTAAAACAAAAAGGTGTCAAAGTTGTCCCACTGTCAAAGTTACCCCACGTTACCTTACTGGGCATATCTGCTTGCGTGCAAAATTTGGGTTGATAAATTTACAAGCTCTAAGATTCAACATTTAAAGAATTAGGAAATATTAAAAAACACTAAAGTAAGTCATTGGTCAATGTTCTATTTATACCACTTTATCACATTCCCTGCTGAGTCACTACTGCTAGACTAGTATTTGGTCCTTGGTCATTAATTTGTCGATCGTGTTAAATGTCCAATCGTTAACTGATCATGTTCAATCAGTATGTTGTGGTTAAAAGGTATACTGGACTGAAATACACACACTTTACATTTTTTAAGTAGTATTCTGAACGGGTTATGTTGTTGCACTAAACTGCCATGTTGGTTTTCTGGAGGAGGTAACCTGTTGGTAGCCTGATTGACAGTAGTAATTGTCATCATGGAGAAATGTTGATAGTGCTCAGTTTTCACAAGTATATGCATGTATCAGTGGTTTCTGATGAATTTTCCTTCAGCAGCTAGGATTCATCCTCATTTGTCGTGTTGTGGTATGAACAGGAGAGGGTCTGAATTTTCAACATGTCTTGCTCTGGCTCTGTATTTAGTCATATCGCCTTGTACTGCAAGCTGAAAGATAAATGGAAGTTTGAGGTAACACAAGAAAAAATAGGAGCAGTGTATTAGCACATGAACAACATGGTTAGTAAATAAAACATCCAGAGATATATTTGTAAGGATGGATCAGCATCTCCTTGGTTGGTATTAGACATTGTTCAGATTATATTTTAGTACCATTTTTCAAGTTTGGCATATTCTATTATAAAAGGTACCAAAATCTGTCATAGAAAAAATTGACATTAGCAACATTCCAAAATCAAGATAACCAAAGAAAAACAAAACGCAGCAAGGAAGCAATCAGAGATTGCTCAATTGTATGCCCCCTTCCGCTTTAATCCGACACTGCTCCACCATTGTTCTGTTTTGTATTGGTCTGTGGAGGCCTAATTTGGCTAATTATAAAAATTCTGTTTCAGTCACTTTTTTCGGCATGCCTCGCATAATACATGTACATATTCCACCCGGAACTTTCGCCAAATTCAAAAATGTGACCTGGTTATGAGACCTACATTCCTTGGGAGTATATTGTGGTGAAATTATGAAGCGATCGTGAACTTTGAATTTTGTATCCAATTCACTCTTTTTGGAGCAATTTCATACTTCAGGACCTATATGATCTACTTTGGAATGTGCTTTGGACAAATAAATATATCCCATTCATTTAGGTTTGATGAACAAAAGGCCATAACTCTTGAAAATATAACCGAAAGCAGAGAAACTTCACGCTGCACAACTATGGGGTACTGACCATATATCATGCAAATTCCATAATTGTCCATACAATATTAACCGAGATCCAGCCCGGACAAGTCCCAATTCACAAAGATTTCAAGAACAAAAGGGCCATAACTCTTGAAATATACGCGAAACGCGGAGAAACTTCACACTGCACAACTACAGGGAACTCACCACATATCCTGCAAATTCCATACTTGTCCATACAATATTAACCGAGATCCAGACTGGACAAGTCCCAATTCACAAAGATTTGATGAACAAAGGGACATAACTCTTGAAAATATATGCGAAACGCGAAGAAACTTCACGCTGCACAACTACAGGGCACTGACCACATACCCTGCAAATTTCATAATTGTCCATACAATATTAACCAAGATCCAGCCCGGACAAGTCCCAATTCACGGAGATTTCAGGAACAAAGGGCCATAAGCCTTGAAAATATAGGCGGAACGGGGAGAAACTTTACGCTGCACAACTGTGGGGCACTGACCACATGTCATGCAAATTTCATACTTGTTCATACAATATTAACCAGATCCAGCCCGGACAAGTCCCATTCACAGAGATTTCAGAAAAAGGGCCATAACTCTTGAAAATGATACAGGAACTCGGAAAAAACTCTACGCTGCACAACTATGAGCCACTGGCCACATTCCATGCAAGTTTCAATCCTGTCCATCAATTATTAACCGAGATATCGCGCGGACAAGAAATTCGGAAGGAACGACGGACAGACGGACAGACGGACGCCCCGACGGACAGACAGACGGACGGACAAAGCGATCGCTATATGCCCCCTCCAGGTAGAGGGGGGGGCATAATGAATAGCTGTTAAACCTTTATAATATACTTTTCATTATCTGTTCACCACTGACTCATCAAGCTAGTAAAAAAAATTTGAGCAAATGGGAATAATGAGAGATGAGAAAAAAATGGTGTCTAACAGCTCTGTCAAGGTAGATAACACAACAATTACCAACTTGTGATCTTTCCTAATATTGCCTAAACATAATTTTGAGCACTGGGAATAATGTTGCTAACGTCATTTGTATAATATTGCTAATGTCATGTGAACATCATGAAGCATTCAAAATGGATTTGACAGAACGACGTTCTCCAAATTCACATAAATGAATTTTGCTTGGTGTTTCATCATCCTTTCAATCCATTCTGGGGTGATAATTGTATACAGTTTGGATTATTAGCTTCTACAAACAATAAATTAAACACAAAAATGTGGGTCCGTCATAGATGAAAAATGAAAACGATAGATGGTGGTACCATTTGTAATAGGATACGCCTTTTGGAAATGGGAACCTGATTTTCCTTCTTATGCTCTCACCAAAATATATCCCTAAACATTTGGACCAAATGGGGGACTTGCACAATACAAACTATCAAATATTAAAGATTCTGTAATTGTTCCTTCCTGATTGTCAATTGGTCCAGTTGACTAATCAACTGAGAGAACTAGCATTTGAGTAAATAACAATGGAAGATCCCTCAAACCAAGATAAGGGTTTTGGCACCCATGATATTTTATTCTTCAATAATTTTACTAGTAAAGTGTGACTGTCCATATCACAGGGAAGACCATATTTACATCAACCACTTCCAAAAATTGAGAGAAACTATGCTCAATGGTTTGCGTTTATTTCAAACTAGCTTGATGCAGCGTAACGTCAACAAGTGCGAATTCATCAGTGCACGTGGCACAATGGCAACACTGAACCGATCACAAAAATATTTCAAACCTGTTTGTGATTATTTCGAACCCGTTTGTCACAATTTTATCTTACATGGTTGTCTCAAAGCAAGTACTTAGCCAATGAATGTGCGAGTTTGTGGCAGAGATAGTGACAATGTACAAAAGTGTATTGATGTCATTGATAAAGGGCCACAACTCTGTGGACAATGAATTAAGAGTAAGAAAAAGTCACATCTGCCAGGTGACCCTAAAGCATCTCTTCCGTGTAAAAAAGTTACTGATATAATGGACCAGATAAGCTTATTTCTTGACGTTTACGATGACGTTTACGATACACAGGCATAATTCAGCAAAATATTTTAACGGGTAAAATATGTGACAATGCATATCTCTGCAAGGAACTAAGAATCTTCTAAAGAAAGAATGTCTCAATAAGTCGAGCACCCGTGGGGTTCCCGGGTGTGAAAAGGAATAGGACCCCAAGCCCACCCGTGTGGTTCCCGGGTGTGAAAAGGAATAGGACCCAACGTCGTGATATGACTGAAATATAGTTGAAAGCGACGTTAAATCATATTCACTCACTCACTCTAAAAGTCGATTAATAGTAGCCAAGATATTGTCTGGATAAGTTCTGCCATACCGACAGGGACTGCATGCGAACATTCCCTTCCCCTTAAAAAGACGGGGGGGGGGGAGGGGTAAGAACATGAGTGACAGATGTGTTTATAACTTGTCAAAATACATATGCGGTACCGGTATCTATTACCCACATACCTATTCCTGGACATTTTTCTGAAGACTGCAGAGTAGGCCTACCCTCCATATTCCCCATGTCATACTGTATTTTACCTGGATGGAATAAAAATGTAATATGAAATTGGTCATTTCCTTTGAAAGGGTTTCATACAAAGTTTTTAGTGATATATAATTTTCTTTTTCACATTAACCTTTCTTCCTTGAATAAAACCTGCAATTATTTGAATATTCATTGAGTATTATCTTGATTCTCTCTCTAATATGAAGATCATTTTTGGTGAATAAATTTTGCTTCGGTGTTATTTCAGCCTCCAAAATCGTACCGTATAGCATCGGGGCAACCCAGCCTCACAACTGGCTGTTCCCGTCCATGCCTGGGGTACGGCTTCAATATGATTAACATTAATTTAGGAATTACAGATAAATTGCCATAAATAATGAAAAACAAAAATAAAATAAAAATAAAATCCTGGTGCGTATGACGATTTTCTGACATTATCGGACGATGCATAGTTCACAAAACATCGAAGTTTCAGAAATATTTGATGTACAGAGATCAATTGAATTACGGAAAACCGGTGTACATACAGCCATTGAATCTTTACTCTACGGGTGTCAGAACAGTTATCGGACAGGTCAGTTATCGGACACGCATCTCGAGCGCACGTGTTGTGCTAGCTAAGATTCATAGCGTCTCCCTTCCCTCACCACTATGCCGACGACAAATACATTTCCCTGGTGGTAATTCGAACATCTCCATGGCGCACTTATTATTACATTTGCGCCCTATTGGACCTTCATTACTTGAGAAAAAGGGCCGCCATGAATAAAAATACCATAATCAGTGTTGTGATCATCATCCCCTGTATACACGGGGTCTATTATGACGGAAATGCCCATACTGTCATTTTTCCCTGTTCTGAAAATCTTCCAAATACCCGGGAGATCAAAGGGACCGACGGGTGATTTAAAAACCAGATAAGGGGACTCCCCTCTGAGATTCTCCACAGAGAAAGTGGTTAAATTGCCATTACAACTATTAAGGTTTCAACACAAATGATAGCCAGATGTTGATATCTGAGCTAGCCTCTTGCTGGTCTGAGTGACAGATACAGACTGTCCAGGGTTGATGCATGCTGGGTGAAATGACATTTGAACTGGAGAAGACTCCAGATTGAACTCACTTCATAGAAGCTGTCCACAGATATACATGAAGCTTGTATCAAAATTGTGAAAAAGAATTCCTACTGTACATACCAAAAAGTCAATTTATAAATAGATTGCGAACTAAGAATGGGTTTGACAATGAGGTTTCTGGTCTGATCAAGGATGGTGCATCTTGACCGTCCATGGTCTGATGGAATGGAATGCTAAGGACTGTCAAACTGTTTTGTAGGCCCTAACTAGTCTATTTTGTATACATTTATCTCTCTATATTCATATAGCAAGCCATCTGCACTAACCAGTCAAATCAAATCTCGACACATATATAACGATATGTAAACAGACAGTGTGGATAACAACAAGTATTTTCCGGAACAAACGAAATTAAATCCATCAATATGAATTTTCACCCATTAATCTTTTTTAACAAGAAAATACACCATTAGTTTTATTATTCAAAATGGACAATATTATGAACTATGAATATTCCTATTATATACAGGTAATATACTACCCAGTTCAGTGCACATCGCCAGCAGTCTTTACCTTAATCGGCACCATGATCATTCATTTAAAGTACAACTGTGGTACATGTACTTTTGCAAGTTTAGGTCTTTTCCAAGATAATCTTCCAGATTTTAGAATTTATAACTTTCTTGCTTTACGACTTTAATTTTAACAACTGCGCCACAAGGATGTTGGAACTTGTGACGTTATTATGGAATGCTAAACCATGGCACAATGCAACATTGTTACACAACTGTTCCATTCTCTGCATTGCCACGACGTCCCACAGACGGTGTAAGGCGCTCTAAGTATTTGAATTTGAATTGATTTGCAATGCACCTATTACAGGCCGAGCAAATACATGAGTAATACATATTGCAACATCATCATAAAATAAGCAATAAAGAAGAGAACAATGATATAATACTATGTATATCTACAACACACTTATTGCCACAGCATCTAATATTGTTCTATTGTGCTACGAACAGTATAAAATATAACGTCGTTATAGTCATCTCTGACGTCAAAAGAGGCAGTGCAGATTCCTCCTTTCACTATAGAAAGCTGCCTTTGAACCCTCTGAGATGGAATAAATGTGAAATGTTTGGGGGAAACTTACTACGTTTTGTTAGGGTATCCCAATTACAAGATGAATTCTTTCATTTGACAAAATAGTGTATGCCAGCAAGAATTTTGGCTTACAGTATAAACAAAATTTATCTTATAAATAAACATAAACGTGTAATATTTACCTTAAAACCGAAAATATATGAATGTTTTTTGTTTAGTTTTTACCCTGTCCCAGAAATTTTGTCTTTATCATTAGCGGTACGATCTATTAGTTTTGAAGACATATTCAAAAGAGGGTGCCCTGTGGCAAAATCATGTGATTAGTTAGCAGCGGATGTTTTCCATTATTGATCGAAGAAAGTTCGAGCGTGTACAAGAGACCGTTGATCAACAGATTCCCGGTTGTATTCGATGTACCGGGTATACGTCCGTATGCCTTTAAATTGTCTTGACCGTTCATTTATGTTATAATCATATGATGATAATCCGATAACCAATAAAACCAATAATATCAATAATACATTCCATAGTATCACTGATTAAGATGCCATGTTCAAAATAGTTAACGATAGAAATGTATTTACAGTTATGCATCTTTTACTTCTTCTTATACTGTTACAAGAAGTCCTGATTTCACCTACCGGTAAAGACAAAAACAGGATGATGTTCCAAAAATGTACACAAAGTTAGTGTTTGTAGGAAATATAAAAATACCAGATGCTAGATTTATTTATCGGCTTGAAAACAGAAGCCGAAGTTAGTGTGAAACAATTGGTCTGTAGGTTTACAGCTTTCATCTGATTCGTCAGGGAGGAACAAAAAATATTATGGTATATAATCCACACACGTTAATATATAACTGTCAAAATTACAAACAGACATTTCCGGTCTTTGTAGGGTACATGGTTGCCTGCCGCATACAGCCCTTTTCGATTACAAGCGTCTAGTCCGTCATTCATAATTCAGCCGTCGTTATTTAAAGAATATACGCATCCATAATCCAAAGACCTGCATATTCCTTATAACAACATCATCACCAAATTCTAAAAGACAATCCTAGTATACATGAACATAGACTAGTTTCCTGCAAAAGAGAAGCGGTCAACAGTTTTTAATGATGCCGGCAAGACATCATGATGTTCCAAAATATCGAATTCATATCGCTGATCAGTATTCTTAATCCATATGATATTTGTTGTAAAGTCGTCATCTAGAGAATGATGTATCTCAGTCACGCTGTGATTGTGACTGTTCAGAAGACCACCATGAAGATCTTGATTTACATGGGCTCGTACGGTACCTAGCCCTAAGCGGAATTAGACACAAGTTACGAAACGTAACGCCATAGATCTTGCACGCTACGCTCGTATTTGCTATCACGATGCGATATGTACCGGTATCGCCAAATTGAGAAACTTTGAGTGGAGGCGCTTAATGGAATAGCCCTGTTTTATAAGTTTCTGCAATATTGTTTTGTGACATTGATTAAAATCGTCACATTCAACACTGGATCCAGCAAATGCTACTAGGCGAGATATGTATACACCATATGCAGGTCCCACTGGAATATTACTGTCCAGAAAGGGATAGTTTATCATGTCGAAATAGCAATAAAGTCCACGAGAGTTATAGAGATATAGGTCTAAATATGATGTGCCTGTAGGGCTATCTGTAATTTCCTTCAAAACCAGTCAAGGTGCGTCATTTATATAGCGATTATTCACAGCAAGAAGATCTTCTATATAGCGTGCGGTAAGAAGGAACGGGCTTTGAATTGATCGATTTTAAAAAGCGCCTGCATATACATGTAATTATATTCATAAGAGAACAGATACAGGTCAGCCAACAGGGGTGCACAATTAGTACCCGTTAGATATATGCTGATGATATATTGTGTGGTCAAATTTCACAAAGATATTTTTAATAAGAAATTCAAGCAATTCTATAAACAGAGAAACATCCCATAAATTATATCCCCTATGTAGTATAGCTAGGGAATGCTTTATGGATTCTGAAATTAATATATCTGCGATCAGTTTTCTTGAACACAGGTACTATTAGTGAACTTAGACGTTCAATAAGGTCCTGATGAGGAGTTGTAGTATAGAGGGTCGTGAAATCCAATGTGGATACATGTCTGTACAGTACGTGCATGACCTTTAGCGTCAACAGGATTGAAAGAGGCTTGGTGGTGCAGCTTCTAGAACCAGCTATGAATCTAGCTTTGTGTTGTGATTTATGCATTTTGGGAGTCCAATATACCTTTGTTATGTCGTTATGATTGGTTGAAAGACAAATATCTCTTTCCTTGAGAAACATATTGTGATTGTTGGTTCATACTTTATGTAAGAATCACGAGACAATAGCCAAGTCCGGGGATACAATAGTCAAGTCTGGGGACAACAATGTGTCTAGACAAGTACCTTTTCAAAGACACAAAGACCCAGACAATAGTCCCTACATGAAGTATCGACCTGATTGTTAATAAATCTTCAAGAGTACAGTACTAAATGCAGTTTTGGTGAGCAGCATGAGTTCATGTCTGTTATATAGCATGAGGGGAAGATTAATTTCCTCTACATGATGATTGTAGGGGAGATTGGGGTACACTGGGACAATTTTCACCTTTTTGCAAACATCTCTGTTATTATTGTCATGTAGTGTAGTCTTCTATACTCTCGTTATAACTTATATTTAGCATGACATAGTCATGCAAAAAATTCTGAAATTATCTCTTATACTTTTCTCCAGAATTCGTTTTTAAAAACGTAAAAAAATGTGTCCCAGTTTGCCCCACTATGGGGTACACTGGGACACCCACTGGGGTGCGATGGGACAATAATCAAAATGCATGTTATATCAAGTATATACTAATATGTTTCATAGGAGTTTAGAAGATTCAACAGTGATGGTTGAGTTAGTTGCTATTTCAGATCTCTGCTTCACGTAAAATATTTCCCAGGGGCCAAATTTGAGGAAAAAATATTTTGTACGATTTTCATTCCAACGAAAGCAATTGACTTTGAAAGTGTTAGTAAAACTCATCAAATCCGATAGGGTTAGCAATTATCATAATCTAGGAAACAGAATAATGCATTTTGATATAATTTTAGGGTCAAAGAAAACTTCACCATTTGATTACTATTGTCCCAGTGTGCCCCAGCGAAAGTGTCCCAGTCCGCCCCAGGTGCATGATACTTTCCATTTTATGAAAAAAACTAATACATACATCTGAGATAATAACTATTTTTAATTTAAATTGTACCTTTGTCCATCCTTTCTCAGCAGTAACAAAACAGCCATGGAGTACTGCTGAAAACTTGGTATAACGAAATATCATCCTTACTCCTCAGAATTTACTTGGACTGCTCAAAAACAGTTTTTTTGCTCGTAATTTTTTACCAATGATAGTTTTTATATATAATCAATATAGGTGTTATATGGGGGTGGTAGTTTTCTGCTGATAATATTGTAATGTGCTTCCTGTACTTAACAAAGGAGCTAGACGGCTTGTCCCACTGTGCCCCATGTCCCACTGTACCCCAATCTCCCCTACATCATATCGTTGTTAGTTGTATCGTCGCTATATGCTGAACGCAACGATTAACCCTAACTCACTCCTGCAGTTTGGGAGTAAGCAGACCTATTTGATGATGATACATGTATCTTTACGCTCAATTCCTTAACCAGCATCCGGTAATTGTAATATTTATATATGAATATTATATTATTTATTATTGGGAGCTTTGTCTGCTGAGACTATGACGAATTTACTCTGGAGATTTGCTAGAACTTCTTGTCAATTGAGGTTTCTCAGTATTTGTTTTGCTTGAAAAGGGTACTTCACAAAAGGGAAAAAAAACAAAAACTGCCATCTATATATAATGAGTGCAGTGATAAAATTTTTACCATAACAATTAGTATTTGAAATTTAGAAAATAAATATTCCCCAATTTGCTACATTTCGGTAGAATTACCCCATTTGTACTGGTATGTGTATATATCGCCCATGAAATAAGTTTTGCTTTCGATGAAATTAGGAATAACATAAAATACAGAGTGAGCATATTTCATTAAAAGCGAATAAAGGGACAGGTTTGCCCCTGGTAATACTTGGTATTTGATTAAATTATGAACCAGACAAGACTACTACATGATGCTCCATACATAAGCTACACAGTGAGTTCCGGTATTTTAGACATGATCAAAACAATTCAGCATTTTGGTATACATGCAAATGTTGACGAAAACTGCTGCTATCCAACACTGTTGCACCCGGAGAAAGTTAACCAAACTGATCCTCCCACAAATATTGGTACAATGCTGGCACTAGAAGTTCTCATAGAGGAAGCGTTGAATGTGCTAAGTTTATTGATAATACTTGTATAGTGTGTTTTGACATCAAAAATGTATTCACACTCCTTTTATACACTTCTCAACAATGATTATTATTACCAACAACTTATTATTCTTCCTCCATACATTATTCTTCCTCAACACATTATATCTTGAAAAGTCTTAATGTTAGCTGCCTTCCTGAAATCCCGATTTTCAAGCTAGTGAATTGGTAACAGATGTAGATTCTGAGAGCGACTGGGCCTGGGGTGACTGGACTATGCTGTATCTAGCTGGCCCAAAGTAGCTCCTCTCTCACTGTAGCTCATAAAATCTGACCTGGTCCTTGGCTGTCTGACTTGATGGAACTACTCATTATTAAGACTTTGATAGATTGCACTGGACATCTCAGCTAATTTATAATTGGAGTCCTGTGGATTTTATGGCTCATTAAACTCTCTCTCTGGGACAAATCCAGCACAGGCCAGTTGCACGACATGCCCATCTTCTTGACCCTCGATTTCAGGTGATTTTGAGGCTCCATAGGAATAATTTTAACGTCTGTAATTAATTTTTGACCGACGAATGGCCATTTAGTCTGCCATTTCTGTATTTTTTTCATGGCGGACCATTTTCTCAAGCTGAAGGTCCAATAGGGCGCAAAGGTAATAATAAGTGCGCCATGAAGATGTTCGAGTTACCACCAGGGAAATGTATTTGTCGTCGGCATAGCGGTGAGGGAAGGGAGACGCTATGAATCTTAGCTAGTGTTGTGCTCGTGATGACAAGGCAATAATATGTCAGAACAAAGGGGAGAACATTTCTAATTGTTATGCAAACTATAGAATTATAGGTAGCCACGAAAGTCGAAAAATTGAAATCTAACATAAATTTTGTTTTGATCAAAATTCGAAATTTCTCATGTTGTGGCGGGGTGCGAAATTCGATCTACCACCCTGTCTTCCGGATCTTGCTCTCAAGTAAATACGTATAGAAATTGAACAATGATCATATCATCTTAAACGACAGAACTTCAACTAACGATTGTCATGCACAAAACTTGAAAATACATTGTAATTCAACGTCAAATTCTTGTTCACGATGGGTGTCCGATAACTGCATGGTACTGTCCACGGTGGGAACTGAGCTGAAAAGTCGATTTAAAAATAGCTCTCGCACGTGCAGAAGGGAGTGACGTCATGGACTGAATTCATAACGGAAGATAGCCAACGAGCTCTGCAGCAATCATCGTGTCAGTTTTCATATCATTTCAAGAAGTACTTTTTGTATATTCCAAATAAACCTTCAAAAACACACGATAATAGGTCGGACACCCGTAGCTGCACGAGTCGTTGGCAGCTGATGGAACAGCAGATGTATTGTTCTCCACTCTGAGTCTCATTAGAGAGTTGTTCAAGATATAACGTTTCACTTTTTCATTACCATAAAGATTTATTCAACCCTGCAAAATTGTTATTTCAAATTTCTGCGAAAAATAATTTGAGGGAATCAAACAAATTCGCATAAAGTTTGAGCAAAATGTTACGTATAAAAGAATGATACCAGTATTTAAATTGTCGAAGAAAAAAAGCTGACAACTGAATTTGTTGATTTTGACAAAATGAAAATCAAAGCAAAAATTGAGATCATTGTGTTACCTGGTATTTTTGGCATTGCTTCTCAGAGAAAGACTGTGTGGCCCAACCTGGGGTTGCATAAAATTGAACTGGTGACTGTTGAATCTTACAATCTGCAACTTTTGAGTCCGAGTGCAAGCTGCAAGTTTCTGCTATTTGTCAGCATGGTGTTGCTGTTGTTGCTGCTGTGACCTGATCACTGAGTTGATTCAGTCTGTGTGTAGACTGTAGTCATCCGGAATGTATAAAAAGTTCAACACGAAGTCCCACTCGTCCTAAATGATCTGAAAGACTTCCTCTACTCCAATTTCTGATATAATGGAAGAAATTAATACTTCTTTTTCACTGCTGTGCAACGAAATGTTGCCAGAACTTCCTTTGCTGCACATGTAGGCCTCTAGAAGCCAAATTAATAAATAATAATTGGCCACGTGTTGTTGGCCCGTCAGATGTAAAACAGCACGATCGTGATTGTTTATTCGCAAAATATGTTCGCATAGTAAGAATAGGAAGAAGGTATCTCAGCACCTGTAGTCGATAATTCAGAGCAAAGAGACAGAAATATAAAATAGGCCAATATAATTGCATGTGATCACAATCATTATTGGAAAGATTGTAAATATGTTCGAATGTTTCTTTTGGAAAAAAAAAATCTGATTTCATTCACACTTCTGTATTAAATTTAGGCTCTCCTTAAGACATACTGTTTATTTACTTACTGGCAGTCAGAATTGTAATGTTTGTGTTCGATATTATGCAAACTATTACATGAAGTCGCCAAGTTTATCTCAAGTGTACATGTACATAATGTATAAGCGGAACCGGCCTGTGCTCCAGCTTCAGCAAAATGAGGGGAGGTAACTAGATATACTCAAAAATGCATATTGGAGCTCTCGTATGATAGATGGCAAATAAGGTCGATCTCAAGAGGTACGATACGAATTTGAAGTGGCACACTGATTTAGGTGGAGATGCCCAGTCTTGCCATGTCGTCTGCTTTACACCCAACGCCCCCTAGTGGTTTGTCTAGAGAGAAGGGGACATAACCGCCTTTTGCCCCAAATCAAACTCCGAACAGCGCATACATCTGAACGACTATGGTCAGCCAGACGGCAGTCGTTCAGCTGACATGCGCTGTTCGGAGTTTGAAATAACAGCTGCAGCTAATAAGAACTAAATTGGTGAAATCATTGGGAATTAAACTTCCAGAAAGATATAAATAAACTGCAAAGAGAATGTAGAATGTTACTATAATGCACAAGGGATAGCAAGGTTCTGTAAAATGATAAATAATCTTAACAACATTGTTCAAATTTATATTGAATAACAAAGGCGAGAAAATACTCCTCATGCATGATCATGTCTTTAGATCAAATGCCCCAGATTTCGTTCAAATGAACAAAGCTTTAAAGTTGGCTTGGATAAACAGATTTTTCACATGAAAGTTTTTGGAAACTAATTCTTACATGGTCTTGGATTCCTGCTATAATGGAATTACAATGTGAATACAAGGCCGGAAATAACTGGTAACCTGTTATTCAGGTAACTAGTTGCCAGAAGGTTACCCAATAACCAGACCACCTCAAATTTCACAGTAGCCTGTAAATAGGTTCCCATAACCACGCCTTATTTCCAGCCCAGTGAATAAATTGAATTCCCAGTGAATAAATTGAATTTACCAATTCCAGCAATATCAGCAAATCTTTCATATTTTGTTTGAAAGTTATTTCAGTTGAAGATCTACAATTATTTTTTACCAGATAGTATGTAAGGAATAATCAAAATGATTTATATGAAAAGAAATGTTTGTTCTTTAGATCATGCATGGTATCTTACCGTGAATTCTATCTTCATGCTATCGTATGAGAGGATCATTAGAAAAAGCAAGACTCGACAATTGTGTAATAAATATGCCTTTCAATTTTTATTCCTTGAGAATGTTGAATTTCTCAACTTGATAATGTTTGAAAATTGCTGAAAAATAAATTGTGCTTAAAACACATATTGTGTGTGATTGCCATGTTCCCAGAGATTATAGGAAGTGAATAGAACAAATATACAACATGCTTATGTATGGCATATGACGAAAATGTGGTGTGAATTGTCTGCGAAAAAGGTAACGTTTGTTTTCTTTTTTATTGAATAATCATCCACATGCAAGTATCTTGGTCGTATTTAAATAAAAATTGATACACCATAAATGAAATATATCTCCCCTATCATTTATTATTTTATGGAAGAACAGCTGCGGTACCTGTTACTGATTGGTACCAAGTGGTCACCAATCAGTTACCAATTGGTACGTGTGTGGTACCAACCAGTTACTGATTGGTACCAAGTGGTCACCAATCAATTACCAATGGGTGCCAACCGGTTACTGATTGGTACCAAGTGGTCACTAATCAGTTACCAATGGGTACTTTTGTCGAATAAAGTGTGGTACCAACCAGTTACTGAATGGTACCAAGTGGTCACCAATCAGTTGCCGCTTTGTGGAACCAACCCGTGATACCAATCGGTAGCTGAACAGTACCAAGCTGTCACCTAGCAGTAACCTCACATTTCCTGTACGGTATAACCTAGTGGGTACCAATCAGTACGGTAACTGACCAGTACCCTACAAGTCAGAACTGCACGGTACTGTAAAGTTAGGATGATGGTGGCTACCAATCGGTTACCAATCAGTTACTGATAGGTAACTGGAAAGAACCTGGCATATACTACCGTGTGGTGACTGATTGGTAACTGCACGGTACTGTTCAGTCAGGACCTAACGGTACCAAGCCTAAAATATCCGTGCAGTACCAACAAGTTACCTAGAGGGTACCAACAGGAAACTGAACGGTACCAATTGGTACAGAACTGAACGGTACTGGTTGGTGAAAGTTAACATTGCTAGCCACATTCATTTACATAATGGGTAAAAGCATTACCTAAGTATGTGGTTGCGAAAATGCAAGGTCGATGAAACGAATCCGCCATAATGACAGAAGCACACTTTCCCAAGCAAAACAAGTACTGAGATACCTCAATTCGCAAGAAGTTTAGGAAATCTCCAGAGTAAGTCTGTCATAGTCCCAGCAGACAAAGCTCCAATTAATATAATATTCGTATTCAAATATTACTATTACCAGGTGCTGGTTAAAGAATTTAGTGTAAAAAAATACGTCTGCTTACTCCCAAACTACATTTACTCTAGACGATTTATTTAACAATCACAAAACTTCTCTCATGGAAATAGATAGTTGTCTTTCAACCAATCATAACGACATACCGAAAGTATACTGGACTCACAGAATGCATAAATCACCATACAAATCTAGATTCATAGCTGGTTCTAGAAGCTGCACCAACAAGCTTCTTTCAATCCTGTTGACGAGATGTAAAAGCATTTTGGGAAATGTATTGCGCAACTATTTCTAAACTTTTAAATCAGGGCTATACCACGAAGCGCCTCTACTAAAAGTTGATCAAAGTTGGTCAAGAATATTGATCAGCGATACGAATTTGATATTTTTGGAGCATCATGGTGTCTTCACGGCATCATTGCAAACTTTTGAACGTTTTTCTCTTGCAGGAAAGTAGCCTATGT
>JAVTVY010013264.1:0-56639 GCA_036873755.1 Hanleya hanleyi | reverse complement strand
GTCGTCTCAATGTTTTAGCGGACAGCTTGTCCAGGCCGGACACCGTCCTTCAGACAGAGTGGCAACTTCATCGAGAGGTGTTCAAGCAAATTTGCAACATTTGGGAACCACCTTTGATCGATTTGTTTGCGACAAGGAACAACGCCCAGTTAGCCCTGTTCGTCAGTCCGATTCTGGACCCTCAAGCCTTCGCCATCGACGCTCTATCTATCAACTGGGACAACTTCCTAGCTTATGCCTACCCACCAATGGCCCTGATTCTGGAGGTTCTTCAAAAGATCTCTCAACACGACTGCATCATTCTGCTAGTAGTTCCGTGGTGGCCTCGTCGACAGTGGTTTCCGATCCTGGTTCCGCTCCTCACTGCCCCACCACGTTGTCTCCCAGTTTGGCCCAGCCTGTTATGTCAACCGCACGGGATTCTCCATCACAACCCGCGGTGGCTCAACCTACACGTCTGCAGACTATCCAGAATGCACTCTCTCTCCAAGGTTTTTCAGCAGAGGTTGCACGGACGATGGTTTCAGCCAACCGATCCTCCACATCGCAGCTCTATCAGGCGAAATGGGCCTATTTCGTCTCCTGGTGCCGACAACATGATGCCGATCCCAACACTGCCTCTGTTTCCCTAGTAGCGGACTTCCTCCTTCACCTCCACCGGGATAAGAAGTTTCAAATCACCACCATCGAGGGGTATCGATCTGCTTTGGCTAGGGTATTACGGCTTACTTCGGGTACTGACATTAGCCTTAATGATAATATATCTGCGCTAATTCGCGCCTTCGCCTTACAGTCGCATCGTACTCGCCAACTGTTACCGAAGTGGGATATCGGTGTGGTTCTGTGTGCTCTGATTCATCCACCCTTTGAACCCTTGGAGTCCGCGTCTATTAAAGCTGTGTCTTATAAGACGGCCTTCTTGGCGGCGTTCGCTTTGGCCTCCAGAGTGTCTGAACTCCACGCTCTTGAAAGATCGTCCATGACCTGGACAGCGGATTGGTCCTGCATTTCTTTTCGGCCCATCCCTGAATTTATCGCCAAAAATGAATCTGTTCGTTCAGGTCCGTGCGCTCAACGCTCGTACTCCATTCCTGCGTTATCAGACTTTGTACATGGTCTTGAGAACGATCTTCTGCTATGTCCCGTTCGAGCCATACGTCACTATCTTACACGTACTGACTCCGTTCGCGGCTCTCGGCGCCTATTGTTTCTGTCTCTTCGCCCTTCTGCCAAGTGTGACATTACAAAAAATACCATTGCCGCATGGCTGAGTAAAACCATTAAGTGGTCTTATCAACTGGCCATTGAAGCCCCTCCACTGTTGTCTAACGCTTCTTCTCATGAGATCCGGGCCATAGCTTCATCTTGGCCTTTATGGAAGAACTTGTCCCTCCATGACATTGTCCAGTCTTGTGCCTGGACGACGAACTCCACGTTCACCAACTTCTATCTGAGAGATATGTCAGTTCACTCGGATAGTATGACCACACTTGGGCCTCTGGTAGCCGCCCAATTCGTGGTCAAGTAAAAAAATTCAAAAAGGGGGGGGGGGCGGCATTTTGGATCATCGCAGCAAATCAGACAACTTGCTGTATCATCTTCACCCATTCATTACATGCTAGAAGGAAGAAATGAGTCAGATGGCCAGCCAAGAATGCTCAGCTCATCATTATGGCCCCCCTCTAACTAGAGGGGGGGCATATAGCGATCGCTTTGTCCGTCCGTCTGTCCGTCTGTCCGTCTGTCCATCCGTCTGTCCGTCTGTCCGTCCGAATTTCTTGTCCGGGCAATATCTCGGTTAATATTTGATGGACAGGATCGAAACTTGCATGGAATGTGGCCAGTGGCTCGTAGTTGTGCAGCGTGGAGTTTTTTCCGAGTTCCGGCATAATTTTCAAGAGTTATGGCCCTTTTTCTGAAATCTCTGTGAATGGGACTTGTCCGGGCTGGATCTTGGTTAATATTGTATGGATAAGTATGAAATTTGCATGATATGTGGTCAATGACCCACAGTTGTGCAGCGTAAAGTTTCTCCACGTTTCGTTTATATTTTCAAGAGTTATGGCCCTTTGTTTCTGAATTCTCCATGAATTGGGACTTGTCCGGGCTGGATCTCGGTTAATATTGTATGGACAATTATGAAATTTGCAGGATGTGTGGTCAGTGCCCTGTAGTTGTGCAGCGTGAATTTTCTCCGCGTTTCGCATATATTTCTAAGAGTTATGGCCCTTTTTTCTTCAAATCTTTGTGAATTGGAACTTGTCCGGGCTGGATCTCGGTGAATATTGTATGAACAATTATGAAATTTGCAGGATATGTGATCAGTGCCCTGTAGTTGTGTAGCGTGAAGTTTCTCCGCGTTTCGCATATATTTTCAAGAGTTATGGCCCTTTTTTCTTCAAATCTTTGTGAATTGGAACTTGTCCGGGCTGGATCTCGGTGAATATTGTATGAACAATTATGAAATTTGCAGGATGTGTGATCAGTGCCCTGTAGTTGTGCAGCGTGAAGTTTCTCCACATTTAGCCTATATTTTCAAGAGTTATGGCCCATTTTTCTTCAAATCTTTGTGAATTGAGATTTGTAGGGCTGGATCTCGGTTAATATTGCATGAACAAGTATGAAATACGCATGATATGTGGTCAGTGACCCATAGGTGTGTAACGTGAAGTTTCTCTGTTTTCGGTTATATTTTCAAGAGTTATGGCCCTTTGTTTAAACCTAAGTGAATGGGATATATTTATTTGTCCAAGCTGGATCTCAGTCCATAACTGATTTGAACCAGGAAAATGGCTATATTATATGCTATTCTACATTCCAAAGCAGACAACATAGGTCCTGAAGTATGAAATTGCCCCAAAAACAGTGAATTGGGTACAAAATTCACCACAATATACTCCCAAGGAATGCAGGTCTCATAACCAGGTCACATTTTCGGATTTGGCGAAAGCCCTGGCGACCATCTTGCACCGAAGCATCGTATCATCACTTGTTGCTTGATATTTGGAATATGTATTATGTGAGACATGGCAAAAAAGTGACTGAAACAGAATTGTTATAATTATCCAAATTAGGTCTCCACCAACCAACAAAGAACAGAACAATGGCGGGGGCAGTGTCGGATTAAAGTGGAAGTGGGGGGCATACAATTGAGCAATCTCTGATTGCTTCCTTCCTGTGTTATAAAGGCCTGACACTATGGTGAGTAATAAAAACTTTACCTTAACAGCACTTTGCTTGTGTCTTTCAGAAACTGACTTCCTTCTAGATCTCTCAGCTGGGTCCCTGGCCAGTCTTCCCAAAAGAACACCTGCTCCAGGCCTAGGGTCAACATTAGTGATGCAAGTACAGAGGGTTGACGGCGAGCTTCGGGATCCAGGGAACTTGCACGACAATTCCAGCGTGTTCTTCTCATCTCTCCAAGAATGGTGAATTGTCCTGAGGGTGCTTGTTTTACTGAGAGTGGTGTGGTCTTGGTGACCCTCTAAGTTGCGAGTGTCCCTCATGATACTTATGGTCAGACCAAGTATCGCCCTGTATGTACACGGCTTGGGTTAGAGAATACCATCCCAGTATCATACAGTGCCTACCAAGAGGACCTATCTAAGCGGCCAAAGGCACACGAGGAATAATCTTGGTTGGATTGCTGTACCACACCACGAGCACAGCTTCATGGATGGAGACAATCAGAAGATAAGTAAACTGTATCAGTTTCTCCAATTACTCTATGCAACTAGGGCCAGAGTTAATTTGTTGAGTTTAATGTCTCGATTTGATATCCATGTCTGTGTCAATCCAGCGATTACTAGTCTGCTATGGGAGTTACCACAAGGCCGAGATTCCCTCCTCCATATGTTGGTACTATGGCATAGAATTGAAACAGGTTTATTTGTGACATAAAAAGTAAACATTTATAAACAATGTTTCTATTTATTAACAAATCAAACCTGTTTCAATTTGATTGTCCCTCCCTCCGTCCCCTCATGCCGGCCTCAAACACTACTGGTCTCGGTTATTATTATGAGAAAAGAGGACGATAATGGTTTGTGCAGACCCTTTATAGTAATCCTGCTGGAGTGGATGGGAGTTCCCCTGGCGGACAATTCTCCACAAGGGGAGCTAACTTTTGAGTTTAACTTCCGTTTTCTACGTTGTATATCTTCCTGACGGAGATTAATTAGGCATAGAATTGAAACAGGTTTGATTTGTTAATAAATAGAAACATTGTTTATAAATGTTTACTACTTGGGATTTCCAAGAGTTCAGTTCGCATCGGAGTCCTAATGCCTACCCTATTTCGTAGGTCCTGTGACATTAGTCACACTGCCATGTGTGAAAGTTCTAGGTCGATTGCATTATGAATATAGTTATCACATGAAATTGAATTCCACAACATGTGCTATTTCATGAAAAAAGATTCTAAATCAAGTCAAACACCACACTCCACCAGGTTGAATGGCGTTTGGGCCGAGGGGTCCTTCGTGTCTAAATGTGTGGTTAAATGACTAGATTTAGACCTTTATTTTCCATGAAATAGCACGTGCTGTAGAGTTCAATTTCATGTCATAACTATAACCATAACGCAGTCGAGCTAGAACTTTCACATATTGTGCACATATATTTTCTCTAGCCGTTACATTAAAACACAGCTATTTTTAGGACATTCTATTTCATTCAGTTTCAGCAGCACCACGTTTAGGCCAAAATCACGCCTTATCGTACCATCTCCTCTAGGAAGGACCCTTTCCGAGTGTTTCACTAATTAAATCCATTGCCGAATTCCAATATTCAGAATATCATTTTATCCTGAAACTCGATTAAAATTTCAAGGATTATCCCCAGTTACTCGACATCATGCTATGGAGAACTCTTCAGGTCTTGTGAAAGGAGTAGTTACGATACGGGTGGTTGGGTTGATCCAGGTTGCTGTTGCTGTTGCTTTTGCCGAGAAGCAACAGGAACTCCATAATGCGATGTCTAGCACTGCAATATCACTTGTCTTTATTGCACCATGTAAGCGTCCTGTGTCCTGTGCGCTGTCCTCAGTGTTTCATGGGGTGGATGGAGGGTGGATGGTTCCATGGTGCTTCAAAGATTTCTTCTTTGAAGTAGCAGGAACACAACTGGGCTGGGTGGTGCTTAGTTGGTTCGTCGTGATATAGCTGAAATATTGTTGAAAGCGACGTTAAATTCTATTCACTCACTCACTCAATTTCTTGACTTTTTAAAAATATGTGTTTCATACAGACATATACCCACATTTGATATTCTTAATGCTCAGAGTCAAATGTGACATAAAGCAATTTTGACCTATGTTCAGTAAATTGGGCCTTCATCTGCTTTTGGCTTTTTCGTATACACTTTAGCATGGATTTTTAAATATATCTAAAATATATAGAACCGAAATAATATTCCACCTTGAACCGAAATAATATGCCAATGTAATATCACTGCAGATATGGCTACTTTGTCATGGGCGTCGCTAGGATTTTTCAAAGGGGGGTCGATTATCATAGCACTCTAGGCGAGGGTCCAGGGGCCGCCTAGGCCCCGGAAGCTCCGGGGTCCTAGATCGCCGGAGATGCGTTCTAAGCCTTTTCCCGGAATTAAATCTGAACATAATGTATGCAGATTTAGGGTTATATTATACAGCTCTGGGACCTTAGATGGCCTGAGATGCATTCTGAGCGATTTCCAACAATTAAACTAACACGTCATTTGTCAAATATCAGTATTATATTTTATTCTCTTGTCATCTTGAAAACACAATAATAATGCTTTGGGCCGATATACTCGTACGCTAACCCAGTGCCGTCGGAACGTAATTGAAAGTGGGGGACCACTATCACAGCCCAACAGGCGGGGGTCCAGGGGCCGCCTAGGCCCCTGAAGCTCCGGGGTCCTAGATTGCCGGAGATGCGTTCTGAACGTTTTCCCGGAAATAAAACTGATCATACTGCATGCACATTTATGATTCTATTTTCACGATTTTTTTTTCGCAATTATAAGCATGCATCGATATTGAAAACATCGCACCTCATGCCTTCATCCATTTAAAACATACAAAACGATGACTTATAGTTCTTGGGAGGGAAACCAATATGCCTACACAGATACGACACATTCACACAAAGATAAAACAAGGAAATCCTCACAGCCCAACAGGCGAGGGTCCACGAGCCGTTTAGGCTCCGGAAGCTCTGAAGGTCCAGATCTCCCGAGACGCGTTCCAAGCGGTTTCCCAGAAATAAATTCGAACGTAATGTATGCAGATTTATGATTCTACATTTTCACGTATGTTTCGCATTTATAAGCATTTTTATGTGGGGACATGGTCAGTTAGGGATGATGAAAAGTGGGTGGCCAAAAGATATTGGGGCCCCCCTAAATCAAAAGTGAGAGGAGGGCCTGGCCCCTCCGCTTCCGACGCCACTGTAACCATGTTAGAATGATTAAAACTAAACATCATCATATTACTTTCCGATCCATATGTCATTTCATGACTGTGAACATTAAACTTTTGCTGAAAATATCACAATAATATTGTGTAGAATATCAAACTGTGTATCATGGACTATATCTCGTGGCCATGGTGAAATACTGACTAGAAAAATGAAACTAATATCACTCATTAAAACGTGGCCATGGTAAAATACTGACTAGAAAGAAAATTAAACTGATATATTTTCTGGAAATGAAATATCACGAATGTAGTATAGCCTTCAGCAAAGCTTATATATATACAGCTTTCAGTTTATTGCCCGTTTTGCACTTCGCCAACGGTAGACCGAGGCTGCCGATGCTTCATTATCAATACCACACGCATCGAGCAGAAGAAAAAAAACACACGAGTTAGTGTTAATGATTAATTGAATAGTAAATTCGCCTGCTTTATCCATCGAGGGTTCCCCTGCTACAGCTCTTTCATAATCCACTTTATGACCATAAAACGGAAAGTCGTGGTAAACCAATTGTTGAGCGAACTGACGCGTCACTATGGAACGGAGCATGCTTACGAGCCTGGAGACGGACATTTTTTATTCCTTTCTTTTCCCTTTTGCTTTTTTTACCCCTCGGCCAAAATTTGGCCGAAGGGTATTGTCGTCGTCATGTACGTCTGTCCGTCTGGCCGTCTGGCCGTCTGTCCGTCCGTCCGTCCGTCCGTCTGTCCGTCACACCTTTCTCGTTACCAAGATATCTTCAGAACGACTTACCCTAGGCACACCAAACTTGCAGTGCACATCCGTATGCTTGTGACCCAGAACCCTATTGAATCGGGACCTGATTGGTTAGAAACTTTGGCGGCCATCTTTAATTTATGCGAAACCATCACAGGTTTCTTGTTACCAAGATATCTTTAGAACGACTTACCCTAGGCACCCTAAACTTGCACTGCACATCCATATGCTCATGACCCAGAACCCTATTGAATCTGGACCTCATTGGTTGGAAACTTTGGCGGCCATATTTAATTTATGCGAAATCATTAATCTTGTGTATCTTAGGTACCATTTCTCTGTTCAGTGTGAAACTTGGTATAGATCATCGATGCATCAAGAAACTTCAAAGGAATGACCAAACCAGTTTCCCTGATTCGGTGAAAACCTTGGCGGCCATCTTTAATTTATGCAAAATCTTCAATGATATATATCTCTGATACCATTCAAGTGTTCAATACGAAACTTGGTATACAGCATCGATGTATCAAGAGATCTGCAATGTATAGCCACATCAGTTCCTCTGAGTGGCGGGAAGGATGGGCGGCCATCTTTAATTTATGCAAAATCATTAATGATCTCTATCTCTGATACTGTTCGAGTGCTCGATGTAAAATTTGGTATATATCATCGAAGCATCAATAGACTTACGATAAATGACAGTTCTGGCGTTTCTGATTGGGCGGAACCTTGGCGGCCATCTTTAATTTATGCAAAATTTTCAATGATATATATCTTTGATACCATTTCAGTGTTCTATATGAAACTTGGTATCCAGCATCGATGTATCAAGAGACTTGCAATGAATAACCACATCGGTTCCTCTGAGTGGCAGGAAGGATGGGCGGCCATCTTTAATTTATGCGAAATCATTAATGATCTATATCTCTGATACGGTTCAAGTGCTCAATATAAAATTTGGTATACATCATCGATGTATCAATAGACAGTTCTGGTTTTTCTGCTTGGGCGGAAACCTTGGTGGCCATCTTTAATTTATGCAAAATCTTTAATGATGTTTATCTTTGATACCATTTCAGTGTTCTATATGAAACTTGGTATACAGAATCTATGTATCAAGAGACTTGTAATGAATAACCACATCAGTTTCTCTGAGTGGTGGGAAGGATGGGCGGCCATCTTTAATTTATGCGAAATCATTAGGGATCTCTATCTCAGATAATTTTCAAATGTTCGATGTAAAATTTGGTATACATCGTCGATGCATCAACAGACTTATGTAATGAATACCGGTTTCTCTGATTGGACGGAAACGTTTGAGGCCATTTCTAATGGCAAAATTTTTCATAATCTGTATATTTGTTACTTGACTGCTTGGTGTTCCTGAAGTCTTGTTTTAAATTGAATACATTATGAATGGCTGGCGCCGAGAGCCGAGGGGTTTTCAGATGCGCAGCTTCGTATTGTTTTTGTTTTTGTTTTCTCTGTTTTTTTCCTTCTTCTTTTTCTTCTGTTTTTTTTTTGGCGCGTCCAAGGGGGGGTCGTTCGCACCTGACGACCCCCCCCTAACGACGCCCCTGTTTGTAAACATTAGATTCGTTTTGGTTCCAGGTGTCATATTTCAGATATATTCTAATATCTGTAAGAAAAACAGATGAAAGCTCAATGTCATACATCAGTCGATGATGTTTTATGTCACTTTCGACTCTGAACATGAACAATATCAAAGTTGGATATTTTATCTGTCATAATGAAACAGAGCTTGTAGTACAGAATTAAAGAACTAAATTTTTGGCTTTTACTGACAAAACATCTAAGGGAGTTTTTCTTATGTTAACTACTCCTTTGAATCTAACGTGAAAGAATAAAAGTTTGTATTCACATAGATTCCCGTTGTCCACATTTGTGAGGATCTGTGTTATCCTACTACTAAAACAAGACCTGATCAGCATTATCCTTCACTAAAGCAAGGCCCGATATAAATATTACCCTACTACTAAAACAAGACCTGATCAGCATATGAACTACTAATAAAACAAAACCTGATCAGCATATATGTTACCCTACTACTAAAACAAGACCTGATCAGCATATATTATCCTTCACTAACAAGGCCTGATATAGTGTTATCCTACTACTAAAACTAGGTCTGATCAGCTGATACTATCCTATAAACAAGGCCTGATCATTATATGCTATCCTACTACTAAAACAATACCTGATCAGCAGATGTTATCCTACTACTAAAACAAGGCCTGATCAGCATCTAAGGGAGTTTTTCTTATGTTAACTACTCCTTTGAATCTAATGTAAGAATAAAACTTTGTATTCACATAGATTCCTGTTTTCCAGATTTGTGAGAATCTGTGTTATCCTACTACTAAAACAAGACCTGATCAGCATACATGTATGTCATCCTACCACTAAAACAAGATCTGATCAGCATATACTATCCTACTACTAAAATAAGACCTGATCAGCATATGTTATCCTACTACTAAAACAAGACCTGATCAGCATATGTTCTCCTACTACTAAAACAAGACCTGATCAAAATATGTTTTTCTACCACTAAAACAAGAACTGATCAGCATATGTTATCCTACCACTAAAGCAAGACCTGATCAGAATATGTTGTCCTACCACTAAAGGAAGACCTGATCAGAATATGTTGTCCTACCACTAAAACAAGACCTGATCAGAATATGTTATCCTACCACTAAAACAAGACCTGATCAGCATATGCTATCCTACTACTAAAACAAGACCTGATCAGCATATGTTATCCTACCACTAAAACAAGACCTGATCAGCGTATGTCATCCTACCACGAAAACAAGACCTGATCAGCATGTGTTATCCTGCCACTAAAACAAGGCCTGGTATATATGTTATCCTACCACTAAAACAGTACCTGATCAGCACATGTTATCCTACTACTAAAACAAGGCCTGATATATATATATATGTTATCCTACTACCAAACAATACCTGATCAGCATAAGTTATCCTACCACTAAAACAGTGCCTGATCAGCATGTGTTATCCTACCACTAAAACAAGACCTGATCAGCATATGTTATCCTTTCAATAAAGAAGGGCTCTCGGTGGCCGAGTGGTCTAAGGCACTTCGCCTGTGACCCCTAGCCTCACACCGCTGAGCGGGCATGGATTCGAGCCCAGCTGGTCCATGAGTAGAAGTTTGTTAGTTACTTGCCGACAGGCGGTGGTTCTCTCCGGGTAGTCCGGCTTCCTCCACCAACCAAACTGACTGTCACCATATGAGTGAAACAACCTTGAGTGTGACATTAGGCCAAAATCAACCCCCCCTCCTACCACTAAAACAAGAAATCAGCATGTGTTATCCTGCCACTAAAACAGGGCCTGATCAGCATATGTTATCCTACCACTAAATCAAGACGTGATCAGCGTATGTTATCCTACTATTAAAACAATACCTGATTGGCATATGTTATCCAACTACTAAAACAAGACCTCATCAGATATGTTATCCAACTACTAAAACGAGACCTGATCATAAAACAAGACCTGATCAGCATAATGTTATTCAACTACTTAAACAAGGCCGCATATTTATGCCCCGCCCCCCCTCTAATTAAGGGGGGGGGGGGGTATATAGCGATCGCTTTGTCCGTCTGTCTGTCCGTCCGTCCGAATTTCTTGTCCGCGCAATATCTTGGTTAATATTTGATGGACAGGATTGAAACTTGCATGGAATGTGACCAGTGCCTCGTAGTTGTGCAGCGTAGAGTTTTTTCCGAGTTCCGGTATAATTTTCATGAGTTATGGCCCTTTTTCTGAAATCTCAGTGAATTGGGACTTGTCCTGGCTGGATCTCGCTTAATATTGTAGGGACAATTATGAAATTTGCAGGATATGTGGTCAGTGCCCTGTAGTTGTGCAGCGTGAAGTTTCTCCGCGTTTTGCGTATATTTTGAAGAGTTCTGGCCCTTTTTTCTTCAAATCTTTGTGAACTGGGACTTGTCCAGGCTGGACCTCGGTTAATATTGTATGGACAATTGTGAAATTTGCAGGATATGTGGTCAGTGCCCTGTAGTTGTGCAGCGTGAAGTTTCTCCACGTTTTGCATATATTTTGAAGAGTTCTGGCCCTTTTTTCTTCAAATCTTTGTGAACTGGGACTTGTCCAGGCTGGACCTCGGTTAATATTGTATGGACAAGTATGAAATTTGCAGGATATGTGGTCAGTGCCCTGTCATTGTGCAGCGTGAAGTTTCTTCGCATTTCGCGTTTCAAGAGTTATGACCCTTTTTTCTTCAAATCTTTGTGAATTGGGAATTGTCCAGGCTGGATCCCAGTTAATATTGTATGGACAATTATGAATTTGCAGGATATGTGGTCAGTGCCCTGTAGTTGTGCAGCGTGAAGTTTCTCCGCATTCCACTTATATTTTCAAGAGTTATGACTCTTTTTTTTCTTGAAATCTTTGTGAATTGGGAGTTGTCCGGGTTGGATCTCGGTTAATATTGTATGGACAAGTATGAAATGTGGTCTTTGACCCATAGTTGTGCAGCGTGAAGTTTCTCTGCTTTCGGTTATATTTTCAAGAGTTTTGGTCCTTTGTTTATCAAACTTAAGTGATTTGGCGAAAGCCTCTGTGACCATCTTGCATCAAAACATTGTATTATCACTTGTTGCTCGATACTTGGAATATGTATTGTGCGAGGCATGGCAAAAAACAGAAACAGAATTTTCATAACTGTCCAAATTAGGCCTCCACCGACCAATACAGAACAGAACAATGGCAGGGCAGTGTCGGATTAAAGGGGGGGGGGGGGGTCATACAATGCTAATGCTAGTGGCAGATGTCTTCTTACATGCAATATCTTCATTTTATCCACAGTCAGAGGGTAGTCCAGTACGTAAGCCGTCGGTGAGGTCACGCCGTCGTCAGGAGAACATGAGAAAGGAGGTGATCCGACTGGTCAGGGGAAGGATGGAGAGTTTGAACCTCCCTAGACAAGACTACAGTAAGCCTCAGTCTGATTAAAACCAGATGCACAATGGGGTAAAACCGTAAAGTAGAATTGATCAAATTTCAAGGCCATTCAGTGACCTTCTGGCATGATAATGACTGGTGATAGCTAAATCATATCTGAAACATACCTCAAGGGTGTTCATTGATCTTCTAGCATGGAAGTAGCTGTTGATAGGTAAATCATATCTGAAACAAATCTGAAGGCTGTTCAGTGACCTTCTGGCATGAAAATGGCTGTCGATAGCTAAATTATATCTGGAATATATCTGAAGGCTGTTCAGTGACCTTCTGGGATGGAAATAGCTGTCGATAGCTACAGTACAAGGCAGAAATATCTTGATGCTAAACGCGAGTTAAAAAAATCATTTTCGCGACTATAATTTATTAATCTCAATCGGAAAACGCGCCTCAATCGCGCAAAAACAAAAGCATAATCGCGACTGAGACGCGTCGACCGCTCGCCGTCACTGCTATCATCGGCCGCTTTAACACGCTGACGCGTTTACAGAAAACAGTCCGGTCGAAAGTGCGTCTTCCGAAATTTACAGTCGCGACTCCTTCAATAAACTAGCGCGAGTCAGTCTCGATTACTTCGCGTTCTACTCGCGTTTAGCATCAAGATATTTCTGCCTTGTACTGTAGATCATATCTGATACATACCTCAAGACTATTCAGTGACCTGGCATGAAAATAGCTTTAAACCAGAATTTTTTTATTTTATTTTGATGAGATTTGTATTTTATAACATATATTCATAAATGTTTGAATGGCTTTTTATCGAAACATCTTTTCTCAGTGGTTCTTTGTCTGGGTAAAAATTAATATCGATAAATATTTCACTAATGTTTATGAAATTTTCAGTGAATTTTCTTTGGACTCTAATCTATACAATTATCTACTTTTCAAAGTCTTTAACCCTACAGGAGCTTGTGTGAATAATACTGTCTGATCAAGATCATTTTGTAAAATAGGACAGTATGCATCAAAATAATTTTTTAACACAGTGGGGTGTGAAAATGAGATAATTGTATGCCCCATCAATGTGGAGGCGGAAATAAACCAGTTTTATTCAATAAAAATCACTTGGTCAAACGATTTCTACCCAGCAACGCTTATTTAAAAAACAGAGATTCATCTCTAGAGGTAGTTATGGTTAATCAAATTTACTTCTGTGCAAAATTTCTTGATCATTGGGGGGTTCGAACTATAGTGAGATGAAATCCCACTTTAACAACCCTCATCTCCAGTTCAGTGACTTTATGGCATGACAATAGCTGTCCATAGCTAGATCATATCTGAAATATATCTCAAGGCTGTTTAGTGACCTTCTGACATGAAAATAGCTGACGATAGCTAGATTATTACTGAAATATATCTCAAGGCTGTTCATTGACCTTCTGGCATGAAAATAACTGTCGATAGCTAAATCATATCGGAATGTTTCTCAAGGCTGTTCAGTGACCTTCTGGCATGGAAGTATATGTAGCTGTTGATAGCTAAGTCATATCTGAAACAAATCTGAAGGCTGTTCAGTGACCTTCTGGCATAAAAATAGTTGTCAGTAGCTAAAGCATACCTACATGTAGGACTGCAGACCTAGGATATACTACCATACCTAGCTCTGCAGATCTAGGATATACTACCATACCTAGCTCTGCAGACCTATGATATACTACCATATCTAGCTTTGCAGACCTAGGATAGCTAAATCATATATGAAACATACCTCAAGGCTGTTGTTCCGTGACCTTATGGCATGAAAATAGCTGTCAATAGCAAAATCATATGCGAAACATATCTCAAGTTAAGGCTGTTCAGTGACCTTCTTGCATAAAAATAGCTGTCAGTAGCTAAAGCATACCTAGGTCTGCAGACGTAGGATATACTACCATACCTAACTTTGCAGACCTAGGATATGCTACAATACATAGCTCTGCAGACCTAGGATATACTACCATACCTAGCTTTGCAGACCTAGGATATATGCTACCATACATAGTTCTGCAGACCTGTTATTATATACTACCATACCTAGCTTTGCAGACCTATGATATACTGTCAAACCTAGCTCTGCAGACCTAGGATATACTGCTATATCTAGCTCTGCAGACCTATGATATACTACCATACCTAGCTCTGCAGACCTATGATATACTACCATGCCTAGCTCTGTGGACCTAGGATATACTACCATATCTAGCCCTGCAGACCTAGGATATACTACCATACCTAGCTCTGAAGACCTAGGATATACTACCATGCCTAGCTCTGTGGACCTAGGATATACTACCATATCTAGCTCTGTGGACCTAGGATATACTACCATATCTAGCCCTGCAGACCTAGGATATACTACCATACCTAGCTCTGCAGACCTAGGATATACTACCATACCTAGCCCTGCAGACCTAGGATATACTACCATATCTAGCTCTGTGGACCTAGGATATACTACCATATCTAGCCCTGCAGACCTAGGATATACTACCATATCTAGCTCTGTGGACCTAGGATATACTACCATATCTAGCCCTGCAGACCTAGGATCTACTACCATACCTACATGTACATGTACCTCTGTATTCTTTGCCCGCAAACACCAACAAATACTCCACCGCCAAATCAGAATAATGATAAAATACAGCTATTGAAATCGGTGGGTAAATAAGCATGGGCTTGGAAGATAGTCGACCAGTCAGCTACATCAAGGGAACGACTGTCGCCACAATGTCTGGATTGACTGCTATAAGGTAATTAATTATCTGATATTGGAAGTACATGGCTCCATTTGACCAGTGGAATTTTGTAGAATTGGGGAATGGTTTTCAACCCCACTCACTTCTCCATTGGATAGCTGATGTCGTATATCATAACCAATGATGTTACAATGGTGTTTGATGGTGGATCATGCAGAGCTATGTACAGTAGTATAACCTAGGTCTGAAAGGGAGCGTATCCGCACAGTACATGCTGACTTTTCTTCTGTTTTCTCCCCAGGTGAGGTTCCCAGAAACACAGATGAAATATCATTTATCATAGTGAACCCTTACTTCAGGCGACGTCTCAAGCTGGGCGACATTGTGTAAGTAGACTTCAGATGGAATTATAGTGTCTAGACTGTTTAATCATATATGAGCTATAGTTGACCAATGGAACTTTAAAGGTTATACCAAATGACTCTATACTACTTTGCATTAAAACATACCCAGTAGTTTTCCAAACAACAAATTAGTATTTTTTCTCGAATAATGTCGTCGAAGTGGGTTTTAGGACACGAATAGCACACATGTTGGGGAAAAAGTATTGGAGCCGTGACCTCTGGTGCATGACGTCACAACCTGATTACGATCGCACCGTAACGTCATAGTCTATGACGTCGGGCGTTGCTACGAAAGATTCACCCAACTGTGGGAGTTCTAGCGTGATGTCGCTGACATTTGGACGTCACAACGGGCATTTGAGTGAGATCGTAATCAGGTTGTGACGTCACAGGTCAAGCGGTCACAGCTTTCGCCGTTTTCAAAGGGGCATGAAATTGTCGCACTTTACTGCTGCTATTTCCAACCTTGGGCAGTTTGAAAACATACAAAAATGTAAAACAAGTCTATATAATCACCTCTACAACAATTTAGCACAAAAAAGTAGCAGATTTTGAGACCATTTTGTATAACCTTTAATGTGTAGAGGGAAACAAATCTCTTTACAAAAGCCAGAAATATTTGTACGGTAATTCCCCTAATAATTCAATCACAGGAAGTTCACTTTTCAACTCTGTTATTCAAACACAGAGAAAAAGTAACATTCCCATTCTTCATTCAAATTGAAGAAAAGTCATATAATGACAAAATATGACAATTTATAGCTGGTGCCATGAAGAGTATTGCCAGATATAAGCCATTTTTGCTGCACTTCCGGTGATCGAATTATTAGGGGAATTACCGTAATGTAAATTAATGAGAGCTCTCCAGTTTTGAGGGAAAGAGGTCATATTCTTGTTCTTGAATACATGTAACTTTAAAATATGAACAGATTTGCAGTTTTGTCAATAGTGCATAAATTCGTATTACGTTTAGATACTTTTAAATATATACTTCTAATTCAATAGATAGAAAATGTATATTTTGGGGGTTTTCAAATTGCCTTGTTCGAACACTCGAAGTGGAGGAAAAATGCTATTTGTATTTATTTGCCATTTGACCAAATATCTACCAAGTTGTTCCTACTTTCAAAAGTATTCTGGAAAAATGACTTTTTCTGTCTCCAAAACAGGAGAAGCCTGCTTAAATGTTGTTTCTCACTGCGAGGTACAGATTGCCTGTTAAAATACCCAGCACTCAAAATGTGTTAGATTTGATGGGAAAAGGGCCAATTTTTTGTTGTATATTTACCCAAAATACTCCTATTCAAAATGATTTTCCAGTACCATACACAGAGTGATTCATTGCGGTCGGACTTTTCTATGTCTCGTCATAAACAATATCTTTATGATACTTATTAAAACCAGCTGCTCGTCTACTTATATGGTTAGCTACAGAGTAACCATGGCAACCCACTAACAGAACTAATCACTTTGATTATAGGTACGTCATTCAACCCAGCTCCATGTCCGCTGTTCAGCCAATCGACAGTCGGCGCCGTAAGATGCGTCACCACAGCGCCGAGACGCCTGCAGGGTCACCATACAGCAAACGTAAAATAGTCCAACTTCACTCTGTGCCATGATGATATTACTGTAGAATATCAGGTATATCACAGTTAAATGTGCTTGCAGATTTATCTCAGTGAGAGCTTCATGAAAAGAAGTCGTCAGGTCCGACATTCATACGGCAGCATGGTCTATGTTGATGTCTTTGATTAGGAGAATGGATTTCTGGATTTGAGGGCATGCAGCAGTGAGTGGCAACACTAAACCCCACAAGATGGAGGTTTTAAACCCCATTCTAATCAGAAAGTTGGAAAAACCGTGAGAGTAGAGGGGCGTTTCATCAACGCCAGGGACATGTGACAAATTCTGGAGCGGCAGATTAAAGTATATAATTATCAGCACCAAAATCCATCATATATGACATAATACACGTTCAATGCAACCATAATTCTCGAGGAGCCAATTCAGTCATTTTGAAAAACAACCTGCTGACTGGGTAGCAGGGACAAGCCATCTTTTTTGTGGTACTTGTGAAGCTAGATATTTGTATTTCCCAAGTGTAAAAGGAATAGGTCCCCACCCATGGGGTTCTCAGGTGTAAAAGGAATAGGTCCCCACCCATGGGATTCTCAGGTGTAAAAGGAATTTAGGTCCCCACCCAATGGGTTCTCGGGTGTAAAAGGAATAGGTCCCCACCCAAGGGGTTCTCATGCAGGTGTAAAAAGGAATAGGTTCCCACCCATGGGGTTCTTAGGTGTAAAAAGGAATAGGTCCCCACCCAAGGGGTTCTCAGGTGTAAAAAAGAATAGGTCCCCACCCATGAGGTTCTCAGGTGTAAAAAGGAATAGGTCCCCATCCAAGGGGTTCTCAGGTGTAAAAAGGAATAGGTCCCACCCAAGGGGTTCTCAGGTGTAAAAAGGAATAGGTCCCCACCCATGGGGTTCTCAGGTGTAAAAGGAATAGGTCCCCACCCATGAGGCTCTCAGGTGTAAAAAGGAATAGGTCCCCATCCAAGGGGTTCTCAGGTGTAAAAAGGAATAGGTCCCCATCCAAGGGGTTCTCAAGTGTGAAAAGGAATAGGTCCCCACCCATGAGGTTCTCAGGTGTAAAAAGGAATAGGTCCCCATCCAAGGGGTTCTCAAGTGTAAAAAGGAATAGGTCCCCACCCATGAGGTTCTCAGGTGTAAAAAGGAATAGGTCCCCATCCAAGGGGTTCTCAGGTGTAAAAAGGAATAGGTCCCCACCCAAGGGGTTCTCAGGTGTAAAAAGGAATAGGTCCCCACCCAAGGGGTTCTCAGGTGTAAAAAGGAATAGGTCCCCACCCATGGGGATTCTCAGGTGTAAAAAGGAATAGGTTCCCACCCAAGGGGTTCTCAGGTGTAAAAAGGAATAGGTCCCCACCCAAGGGGTTCTCAGGTGTAAAAAGGAATAGGTCCCCACCCATGGGATTCTCAGGTGTAAAAAGGAATAGGTTCCCACCCATGGGATTCTCAGGTGTAAAAAGGAATAGGTTCCCACCCATGGGATTCTCAGGTGTAAAAAGGAATAGGTTCCCACCCAAGGGGTTCTCAGGTGTAAAAAGGAATAGGTCCCCACCCAAGGGGTTCTCAGGTGTAAAAAGGAATAGGTCCCCACCCATGGGATTCTCAGGTGTAAAAAGGAATAGGTTCCCACCCATGGGATTCTCAGGTGTAAAAAGGAATAGGTTCCCACCCATGGGGTTCTCAGGTGTAAAAAGGAATAGGTCCCCACCCATGGGATTCTCAGGTGTAAAAAGGAATAGGTTCCCACCCATGGGGTTCTCAGGTGTAAAAAGGAATAGGTCCCCACCCAAGGGGTAGGTGTAAAAGGAATAGGTCCCCACCCAAGGGGTTCTCCGGTGTAAAAAGGAATAGGTCCCCATCCAAGGGGTTCTCAGGTGTAAAAGGAATAGGTCCCCACCCATGAGGTTCTCCAGGTGTAAAAAGGAATAGGTCCCCATCCAAGGGGTTCTCAGGTGTAAAAAGGAATAGGTCCCCACCCATGGGGTTCTCAGGTGTAAAAGGAATAGGTCCCCATCCAAGGGGTTCTCAGGTGTAAAAAGGAATAGGTCCCCATCCAAGGGGTTCTCAGGTGTAAAAGGAATAGGTCCCCATCCAAGGGGTTCTCAATGTGAAAAGGAATAGGTCCCCACCCATGAGGTTCTCAGGTGTAAAAAGGAATAGGTCCCCATCCAAGGGGTTCTCAGGTGTAAAAAGGAATAGGTCCCCATCCAAGGGGTTCTCAGGTGTAAAAGGAATAGGTCCCCATCCAAGGGGTTCTCAAATGTGAAAAGGAATAGGTCCCCACCCATGAGGTTCTCAGGTGTAAAAAGGAATAGGTCCCCATCCAAGGGGTTCTCAGGTGTAAAAAGGAATAGGTCCCCATCCAAGGGGTTCTCAGGTGTAAAAGGAATAGGTCCCCACCCAAGGGGTTCTCCGGTGTAAAAAGGAATAGGTCCCCATCCAAGGGGTTCTCAGGTGTAAAAAGGAATAGGTCCCCATGAGGTTCTCAGGTGTAAAGAGGAATAGGTACCACCCATTGGGTTCTCCGGTGTAAAAAGGAATAGGTCCCCATCCAAGGGGTTCTCAGGTGTAAAAAGGAATAGGTCCCCATCCAAGGGGTTCTCAGGTGTAAAAAGGAATAGGTCCCCATCCAAGGGGTTCTCAGGTGTAAAAAGGAATAGGTCCCCATCCAAGGGGTTCTCAAGTGTGAAAAGGAATAGGTCCCCACCCATGAGGTTCTCAGGTGTAAAAAGGAATAGGTCCCCATCCAAGGGGTTCTCAGGTGTAAAAAGGAATAGGTCCCCACCCATGGGGTTCTCAGGTGTAAAAGGAATAGGTCCCCATCCAAGGGGTTCTCAGGTGTAAAAAGGAATAGGTCCCCATCCAAGGGGTTCTCAGGTGTAAAAAGGAATAGGTCCCCATCCAAGGGGTTCTCAAGTGTGAAAAGGAATAGGTCCCCACCCATGAGGTTCTCAGGTGTAAAAAGGAATAGGTCCCCATCCAAGGGGTTCTCAGGTGTAAAAAGGAATAGGTCCCCACCCATGGGGTTCTCAGGTGTAAAAGGAATAGGTCCCCATCCAAGGGGTTCTCAGGTGTAAAAAGGAATAGGTCCCCATCCAAGGGGTTCTCAGGTGTAAAAAGGAATAGGTCCCCACCCATGGGGTTCTCAGGTGTAAAAGGAATAGGTCCCCATCCAAGGGGTTCTCAGGTGTAAAAAGGAATAGGTCCCCATCCAAGGGGTTCTCAGGTGTAAAAGGAATAGGTCCCCATCCAAGGGGTTCTCAAGTGTGAAAAGGAATAGGTCCCCACCCATGAGGTTCTCAGGTGTAAAAAGGAATAGGTCCCCATCCAAGGGGTTCTCAGGTGTAAAAAGGAATAGGTCCCCATCCAAGGGGTTCTCAGGTGTAAAAAGGAATAGGTCCCCACCCATGAGGTTCTCAGGTGTAAAAAGGAATAGGTCCCCATCCAAGGGGTTCTCAGGTGTAAAAAGGAATAGGTCCCCATCCAAGGGGTTCTCAGGTGTAAAAAGGAATAGGTCCCCACCCATGAGGTTCTCAGGTGTAAAAAGGAATAGGTCCCCACCCATGGGGTTCTCAGGTGTAAAGAGGAATGGGACCCAAACATCTTGATATGACTAAACAATTGTGGAAAGCGATGTTAAATCATTTTCACTTACTCACTCCCCCAAGATTTTTATTCAGCCTAAGAGTTCCCTGTATCTATGTCTTGATGACCTCGTAAACGGCACAAGCTTTTGACTTTTGTTTGGTTTACCTTGTAATTCAATCATTTCATTTCAGAATTATGCCTTTCACATGTAGATGTAGATAGATAGGCAGCTCTGTGTATGCTAATCATTGTAGTATTCCAATATCGTGTAGTTTGTAATGATTTCACATATAGTGTTTGTACCCTTAATTTGCCGAAGCTGAAATTCAGGCATGGTCTTCCCCTCCAATACACAGGCAGGGGATGGAGAAGGATTTTAAGGACTTGCATCCCATGGGGGTCCACATTTATGCAACGTTATCAGTTGAATTAAAAATTGACAACCTCTCGACAGATAAATGATTGCAAAATGGAGGCTCATTTCATGTAAAAAGATGCATTCTGATCGAGATCACAGCCAAAATATTCACATTTCCTGGAGAAATAAACTTAATAGTATGTATATGTATATTCAGGCTTCGAATTTAACCAAGGCCCCAAGGCAATTGCCTTGGATGCCCTATCTACTGGCCTTGATGGCCGCTGCTAATTTCCAAGTAATGTTATGCCATATAGGCCATAGTGTCCTTAATTCCATCAAATTGGCCCGTCCCTCAAATTTCCCAAATTCGAAACCTGTATATTGATCATATACATAGTTTTCACAACAAAAAGACAAATACAAGTGGGTGTGTGAAGATGGGGCCAGGGGAATGCAAGTTGTTAAATTGATACATAGATATTTCAGCAATATTATCTCCCCTTACAGCCGCTAAATCCTCCAGCTGAGTGTATGATGCCAGTCCAACCCATGAGTCAACTGTGCGAGTACTTCTGCTCACAGCTCCTGGACATTCTGAAAAGGTGATGATTCAGTCTCCCATCCTCTGATCCAAGATGGCCGATGGATTCCAGTAAGGACCAGGAACACGCATGCCCAGATATTCCCTCCTCACATTACCAGAGTTGTTACCTTCTGCTGTCAACACCCTCTGATTTCCCTAGGGGATCCCCTTCTCGATCATGATTGACACAGAAAGCATTTATCTATATAGAAGATTGATGGAAAATGCATAAAGTTTGCCTAATAGAAAAATCAAATCATGTTAGGCACTCGACTATTGAAAAGAGTTCTCGTTTACAACATCCTCTTCAGTTGTGATATCAGGGGCCCACCCCACTCTGTTTGGTAGTGGACAATGCTGATTGTCCCAAAAATATGCACACAGAAGCTGCACGCCACATTTTTCTTGCCAGATCAGCTAGAGGGTGTATTTGACCAAAGAACACTATCTGATGCCAGCAGTATTGATTTCTTTCAGACACTCTTATCTTTGAGTGCAATCATCCTGTATATTAATTCTCATGTATAAGCCATGGTTGTCTTTACATGGATCAAAAGGTTTAGCTATATCTTACTTCAAAAATCTTCCTTCCTTCAGCTTTCAGAACAAAGGCAGTTCACAAAATATTAAAAGATTATCAAACTTGTAAGGGAACCCTTCATATTACCATCCTTTCGACCAGGATATTGGCAGTGGTTATTCTTTCATTTCAATCAGCTTTTTGGTCGATAGAGCTCCAAATTGAAGAAAAAACACCAAGCTTAAAAGCCTTTTGCAATTATCAGTACAATGTGAGGCTTTTTTCAAATTTATTGGGGCATTTTTCCACTGTATTGATTGTGGGTTTGTGAAAAGAAATTAATTTTAGCAAAATGGTTTATTTCTTGTTATGTATAAGACAATGCATGTATTGTGTTTATTGTTTGCGTATTTACTTCAATTATGCCATGTTCTTTAAAAATTTTAAGTTCCAGAAATGAAGTTAAAATTTCACCCGCATTGTCTGAATCTCAACTAGTTGAACTTCACCCATTCTGGTTGCTGGGTTCTATTTAATAGGTTAATATAGCACTTCTTCCAAAGTCCTTCCAGTATCTGGGGGAGGGGGGGAGGGATTTGTCTTAATGTCACACTCAATGTTGTTTCTCTCATATGGCATGTATGGTGACAGTTCGGTTGGTGGAGGAAGCCGGAGTACCAGAAGAGAACCATCGCCCATCGGCTGACAAATTTCCACACAATAACTAGCTGGGTTCGAACATGTGCCGGGAAAATAACATGACGCTAAACACCAGGGGTTCATAGACATTAAAATATTCAGTTTTTGTCTAATCAACATTCACAGAGTTCCTGCTGTAATGGAAAATCCAGGAAAGTCATGAAATTTGAAAATTGATTTTCCAGGGCTTGAGAGTCATGGAATTTTGTGTCTGGTCATTGAAATTTGTGAGAGGTCATGGAAATATTAAATGGAACTTGAAAATGTCAGCCAGGTCAATATTGCATTTGGAAGGACATGGCTGTTCTCATATTGCATCAGCATAAAAAGAAATGCCATGAGAATGCTCTTCTCAGTCATCATGGCTGTGCAATGCAAATTATCGTCAATGGATTAAACATGGTAAAAATGTACACATGATGTCATCTCATTTGTATGTGCATATATATTTTCTCGATGCCCCCATTATCCATAGAGAATTTCTGATAGGTCATGGAAAGTCATGAAATTCAATCTGAATTTCTGTGCATGAACCCTGAAATTTCAGTTTTTCTAGAATTTTACACCCTTAATGTGTAATATTCTAATACATGTACTTTAACATTAGCATTTTCCCGGGAATTGAGTTTTTCATAAGTTTACCATGATTCTTGGCTTCTATATTGAGTTTTTGAGTGCATTTTACTGCATTAAACCTATTAATGGTAGTAAAATGTGACTTCTATGAACCACTGAACAGTCTCTGGGTACGTAGTAGAACAGAAGTAGTTTCAGTATCTAGTTTGTGAAACATAATTCTCTCAGTATCTAAGTAGTAAAAACAGAGGCCATTGTCACTTGATTGCTTGTTTAGCAAATAATTAAAATAGATGAGGGATTTTAATTTTCATGAGTAAAACTAATTTTCTTCATATTCGTATAGAATTGGTTTGCAATATAATAATTGATTATATATTTGGAGGATCTTTAATACACGAGTTTAATAGCGCCTCCCTTGCAAGGCTGATCAGTTCCAATGACTTTCAAAATATCATATACCATTTCACACAGAATGCAGTACATGTAAGTGTAACTTGTTAATTAGCTGTTCTTCATACATTATTGTCCCCCGCTACTTAGTAGGGGGGGGACTTAGAAACACCGGTGTCCGTAATTCCGTAATTCCGTAGTTCCGTAATTCCGTAGTTCCGTGATTCCGTAATTCCGTAAGATTTTCTTGTCCGGACAATAACTCGTGAACGATTCAATTGATCAACTTCAAACTTGGGGTGTGCCTTGACATTGGCGAGAGGACGGTTGGGATTGTTTTTCAGCAATGTGCGTAATCCAATATGGCCGCCGTCAGCCATTTTGGATTATAAGCAGTACGATCTTAGATTTTCTTGTCCGGACAATAACTCGTGAACGATTTAACCGATCAAGTTCAAACTTGGGGTGTGCCTTGACATTGGTGAGAGGACGGTTGGGATTGTTTTTCAGCAATGTGCGTAATCAAATATGGCCGCCGTCAGCCATATTGGATTATAAGCAGTTGGATCTTGTCCAGACAACAACTCGAGAACGATTCAACCGATCTACTTCATATGTGGGGAGTGCCTTGACATTGTTGAGAGGAGGATTAGGATTGTTTTTCAAGGACGTGCTTGATCCAATATGGCCACCATCAGCCATACTGGATTTCATTGGATTTTAAGCAGTTTGATCTTGTCCGGACAATAACTGGAGTACGATTCAACTGATCTACTTCAAACTTGGGGAGTGCCTTGACATCGGTGAGAGGACGGTTTGCATTTTTTTCCAGCGATGTGCATAATCCAATATGGCCACCGTCAGCCATATTGGATTATAAGCAGTTGGATCTTAGATTTTCTTGTCCGGATAATAACTCGTGAACGATTTAATCGATCAACTTCAAATTTGGGGTGTGCCTTGACATTGGTGGGAGGACGGTTGGGATTGTTTTCCAGCAATGTGCGTAATCTAATATGGCCGCCGTCAGCCATATTGGATTGTAAGCAGTTGAATCTTGTCTGGACAACAACTCGAGAACGATTCAACCGATCTACTTCATACCTGGGGAGTGCCTTGACATTGTTGAGAGGAGGATTAGGATTGTTTTTCAAGGACGTGCTTAATCCAATATGGCCACCATCGGCCATACTGGATTTCATTGGATTTTAAGCAGTTTGATCTTGTCCGGACAATAGCTGGAGTACGATTCAACTGATCTACTTCAAAGCTTGGGGAGTCCCTTGACCTTAGTGAGAGGACAGTCATGTATTATGTTTTATGGATGTGCATAATCGAATATGGGTGCCATCTGCTGTATTAGATTATGTTAAGCTCATCAGCGATATCTCCATTTTCAAATCATACTGTTATCAATGATATGAGATATCGACTCCAAAAAATCGACCATAGAGGTCCATGGCCCCCGCAGCAGCAGCGCCAGTTATGGTGGATGTAATCCACCATAACTGGTGCTGCTAGCGGGGGACATGGACCTCTATGGTCGATTATTTATTTTGAAACGCCATGCCACGCATTACAATCGTGTTCACTGCATGTCATCATACCTCAAATGACGGTCTGGCTCGATTTATCAAACAACAATGACACAATTCCTAGTAAAATTTTATCAATGGGAAAAATAGTTCAGTGACATCACGATCAACATAGTAATTTATTTTCTCAAGCTAAATGTGTTCTCCAATCCGTGTGTTTGAAAGTGTTATGTAACTAGTTACATATGGAAATTATATATACATAGGCTTTTATGAATAAAAAGTACTACAGTTATGTGATAAAAAATTATTGCATCTACCGGTAGCATGTGTGGTTAAAAAATCAAGGTCTTGCTAAGAACCAATCAAGTGACAATGGCCAGGAGTCCTTCCAGTATCTGGAAAAACCAGGTCTGAACATCTTTTATGGGCATGCAGTTTGCCCTACTTCACAAGAACTGGAATCTGTTATAAAGGTGACCTTAGATATCATCCCTGTACTTGAATGTTTTCTGAGAGACAAATCATCTGTGCATGTGTAATCTTTCCCAAATGTGGCTGATTGAAACACTGTTCAATTTCTAGAGGCCTCAAACAGAATACAAAGTTTCAGTTCTCAAAGGACCTGGTGCAGTTTAGTGAGGATTTGGCCCTCCCATGAGGTGCGGTTTGGAATGTCAAAAGTACTTTTTGAATAGCAGCATCCTGCAGTTTTCAATTTGTGCAAAAGTGTCTTTTTGGCAGTGAAAACAGAACCTTTTTCTTTTTATAAACATATGAAGCTGTAATGTTAATGTTTATGGATTAGTTTGTTTGATCGATTAGTCAACATGTGCTGACTGACAAGCAACGTCTGAGAGTCACCAACTTAGTATAATACAGTACAAGTCAGTCCGAGGACATCTCGTTTGTTATTCATATTTACATAACATTGCATGGTGTCAGAAGTGGGATCTGCAGTCCAGAACCAAGATAAACGTTACCCCAAAATATTGAGCTAGTGTTTGCCCAAAAAAGGTTTTTGGCTCTAGGGGCTGTTTCAGAAAATGATACTTGGGGTGGGGGGATTATTCGATGTACTTTTTTCCGTGACATCCCTGGACTCGCTTCACATTTTCAGTTTATAGAGAGAAACAGGTGCTGTTTTCACCTCAAAACAGCATCTTGAATAAGATACTGTTATTCAATAACCCTAAACCATGGCTTGGAAAATACTCCGATATGTGACAAGATACATGTAATATACTTCAAGAAACTGAAAAATTTCTTTCCTATACGATAATCCATGCGACACTTCAAACCGTACCTTGTTGGAGCCAAAACCTCACTAAACCGCACCAGGTCCTTTACAAATTTTAATTTTATTTATTTTGTAAATACATGTACATAGCCAGCTCCATCAGGAATGATCCATTAAATTATGTATGTAATAATCAATGAATTTGCTTATCCTTTCTCGGTGATACATATCACAAACCCCTCATATCTGGAAATCATCATAATGGTGTATTTATGTTTGTGCATTTTTTTTTACATGTTTGTGAATGGAAATAACTACTCAGATATTAGAGAAGCAATATTGTCATAATAAAACTGTTGATTATTGTGATATGTAATCAAGGTAACTTTCTACCTGAATTAGTATGATGGATATTAAAACTGTTCAAGAATCTCAAATTTGTCATTGTTGGCATCTAATCATGGAGTGCTACATATAATGTATCTCTACTTGCTTAGGTACATTTGATTTGTTCTTGTATGAGGAATTTTCTTAACGTTGGGTTTTATGCAATATTTTAAGGTTTTTGTTTATTGTGTTTTTTGATTTATTTTTCCCCCTTAAGTGAAGGATTGTTAGTTGAGTATATTGTTTTCCCCTATCTTTTGAGGTTTGTTTGTTCTCTGGAAGGTTTGTTACATTTCTTACATTAACTTAAGGTAGAGACCGACACAGGCCCAATGTATTTCAAATACGATAAATTCAATTTTGCATGAATAATCCAAACTTTGGTACATGTATATTGAAATTATGTGTTAATTGTTGAACGAATATGCAAACTTTTATTTGAATACAGTAATCTCTTTATTTATTTCCGCTATCAAAATTACAGTATTTAAACACAGAAATAATGGATTATCTGCATGATTTTGTGTCATTTGTCAAATGTCATTCAGTTTTAGAGTAGCAATGGCTGCATAGCATTGTTTACTGCAACCTTCATGACATGAAATACACAGTCACTATTTACCATATTTCACACTGTTTACATTTCAGAATGAAATTATCTTGTATTTCGAAACTTCATTTCTTCATCAAAACTGACTCAGATAGCTATAGCAAATGTTTTGAACACGTAATACATGTACTCAAACAAAACTTCCCAGCATTCATTGAACAAGTTTAAATACAACTTTTTATAAACCCTTCATGTTGCCATACTGTCTATGATATTGATAACAGGGGACATGGTTTTCGTTCTAATAAATTTGATCACCCCCACATTTTATGGTGGGAAATTTCACTTCCTGTGATTGAATTTTTGGAGAGATTACACATGACTAAATTTGTTGTCATGGCAACCATCTCAGTTTAATAGAAATAACATGGGAATAAATAGGAAAGTTTTTATCCATTAGAAAAGAAAATATTTTGTGACCCTCATTTTTTTTACCCCCCGGCCAAGAGTATTGTCGTCGTCATGTACGTCTGTCCGTCACACCTTTCTCGTTACCAAGATATCTTTAGAACGACTTGCCTTAGGCACACCAAACTTGCGGTGCACATCCATATGCTTGTGACCCAGAAGCCTATTGAATCTGGACCCGATTGGTTGGAAACTTTGGCTGCCATCTTTAATTTATGCAAAACCATCACAGCTTTCATGTTACCAAGATATCTTTAGAACGACTTACCCTAGGCACACCAATCTTGCACTGCACATCCATATGCTGATGAACTAGAACCCTATTGAATCTGGACCCGATTGGTTGGAAACTTTGGCGGCCATATTTAATTTATGCGAAACCATTAATGTTGTGTATCTCAAGTACCATTTCACTGTTCAGTGTGAAACTTGGTATAGATCATCGATGCATCAAGAAACTTCAAAGGAATGACAAACCAGTTTCCCTGATTCGGTGGAAACCTTGGCGGCCATCTTTAATTTATGCAAAATCTTTAATGATATATATCTCTGATACCATTCAAGTGTTCTATACGAAACTTGGTATGCAGCATCGATGTATAAGAGACCTGCAATGTATAACCACATCAGTTCCTCTGAGTGGCGGGAAGGATGGGCGGCCATCTTTAATTTATGCGAAATCATTAATGATCTCTATCTCTGTTACCGTTTAAGTGCTCGATGTAAAATTTGGTATACATCATCGATGCATCAATAGAATTACGATAAATGACAGTTCTGGTGTTTCTGATTGGGCGGGTGGCCATCTTTAATTTATGCAAAATCTTTAATGATGTATATCTTTGATACCATTTCAGTGTTTTATACGAAACTTGGTATACAGCATCGATGTATCAAGAGACTGGCAATGAATAACCACATGCAGTTCCTCTGAGTGGCATGGAGGATGGGCGGCCATCTTTAATTTATGCAAAATCAATAATGATCTCTCTCTCTGATAACGTTCAAATGCTCGATGTAAAATTTGGTTTACATCATCGATGCATCAAGAGACTTATGTAATGAATACCGGTTTATCTGATTGGACAGAAACCTTAGAGGCCATTTCTAATTGCAAAATTTTTCATAATCTGCATTTTGTCACTCGACTGCTTGGTGTTCCTGAAATCTTGGTTCAGATTGAATACATTATGAATGGCTGGCGCCCAGAGCCGAGGGGTTTTAGATGCGAAGCTTCGTAATTTTTTTTCTTCAGATGAGACAGGTGATTTACATGTGATCTTAAATTTTTATTAAATCTGTTCAATTTTATTGAAGATTCAGTTTTATGGCTATTTTTCTGCATTTCTCTATCACTTCGGTGTAAATCCGAGACAAAGAGTGCAGCTGATGGGCATCCATAATATAAGCTGATACATATGGTGACCCCTAATTTTTATTCCACATTAAGTCATTGTTATGATTCCACCGATATATTTGATACATGTATGATATTAATCCAACATATATTATTCTCTCGAGCACAGATGATCAGGGGTAACCATGGTAACTTACAGTCATTGATGATTAATGTATTTAAACAAAAAAATGCAAGTTTCTTGACAATTAATCTTTACAGAATGGGCTTAACGACACCCACTGCCAAGCTGCCTTAGGAAGAATTATTTTGACATACTTTAACGCCTGGTACACATGAGCCAGTTTTCCTTGTGAGACTAAATTTATACATGTAGAAGTCTATAGTGGCCATTTATCAGCATGCTTACAAGCTTGTATTATAGACATTGACCGTACCAGAGCAGGATATAAGCGAATGGCCATAACAGTCTTCCACAAATTTGGTCTCGCTTGTCAAGGAAACATGGCTCGTGTGTACCAGGCCTAAGGCATCGTAATGGTGTTTAGAATGTCACTTGTATGAAAGGGTAAGAACTCTGGATGAGCTAGTGCATCATAAATGAGATTGTCAAGTATGTTTTCCAGTATATTTTGTTATGAATATATCTGATGAAGTTTTATCCAAACTCCTGTTGTCTTTGTTTTATATGCTTGATTGTCATCGTTAGACAAGATCTTTTATGAGTTAAATATCATAACCATTGACCAAAAGTTGGAACAGTGGTGTTTTGCTATGAAAAAGTCGAAAATGGGAGGTTTCTATACACAAACTCGCTGGGGTTTTTTTTTTGTTTTTTTTTGTTGACTTTTTGGTGTCATTGTTCTCACCCCAGGTCATGGTAAGAAGGATTTCAGCTCCTTAGACAGGTTGTCATATTGGCGGCCAACTGGGCATCCATGGGGTTCTGGGTGTGAAAAGGAATATTATACGACATCTACACATGGGTTCCTGGGTGTGAAAAGGAATAGGACCTAAACATCATGATTTGACCGAAAGATAGATGTTAAATAATGTTTATGCCCAACATCATGAACATGGAAATACAGAAGCCAATGATTCTAAAAGAGACAAAAGAGCTTGGATTTGATAAGTGCACATTATAGTTGTGTAATTATTGAGTCAATGCTACTACATATTGGAAATATATGTGTCGTGGATTATGCACGCAGAATATAGGCAGAATCGACAACTCGGGGATATCTCCACTAACCATCTGTACCCAGTCATGCCAGTACTGGCACAATACTACAACTTTATGCCAAGCTGACCAAAGCAAGAGTGAACACCCTACATGAACATACTGAAGCCATTGATTCTTAATGAGACAAAAGTGCTTGGATGTGATTAGTGAACATTATAATTGTGTACTTATTGAGTCAATGCAGCCCACATATCATAAATATATGTGTTGATGATTATGAGCACAGAGATTCCTATTCACTTGTACACCTGTATACTGTTATATCCATCTGTCTGGTAACTTTTGCTCGTCCATGCAATATATACAGTTCCAGCTCATGGATTAGTACCAAACTTTGGGTATACCTTTACCCTTGGGTTAAAGAGTAAGACCAAGGTCACTTTTGTGGAAAAGTCAGTAAATGATTGAAGTACAGTACAGAGATGTAGATTGTCATGGCAACGAAGAAGCCTATTGATTTTTACCCCTCAGCCAATTTGGTCAAGGCGTATTGTCTGCTTGGTCCGTCAGTCTGTCTGTCAATCTTGCTTGTTAACACAGTATCTCTTGAAGGAAAGAGCCAGGCGTTTTAAATTCTTATAACATATCCAACTGACGATATGTCAGAAGCCTAGTGATGATGTCTGATCTTGACCTATTTTATCTAGGTCAAATTCTAATGTTTTTGATAAATTTGAAGGAGTACAGCTACATGTAGGCTCTGCAACTGAACATAGACTGGAAGCTTTTTTAACTTGACTATGGCCTATTTTATCAATGACAATATTGTAGTTCTTGCAGCATCTCGCGGAATCATGGCTAACAATCCAAATTTACAGTCCAATATATATTCAACTGGAAATTAATTAGAAGCCTATTTAAGTTTTATCAAGGTCAAAGTCTAGTAAATACAGCATGTTTTGAAAGGCCATGCATTTAAAATCCATGCTACATATGTCAAGTGCAATATGATTTGAGATTATAGCTAGGCTTTCCAAATTTATACTACAGGTGAAGGGCTCGGAGGTATATACAATTTGACTGAACTTGACCTTATTTTTCAATTACATACTGAATTACTAATTACATATGGATATCATTTGTAGGTTTTCTGAATTGAAGGATACTTCAGGGATCATACACTCTGGATCATCTTAATGAGTAGTATATAATCCATAATCCCTTGATTCGTGTGAAGGCCGTCATGGTGGTAAATGTGGGTATGACTTGACCTTGGGGCGGACCTTGGGAGGTCTTTTTCGGGTCATATGACTTGAGGGTGGATGCAAAAATGGGGCTTGGAAAACAGCCGGACATCACACCAAAAATCTGAAAAATGAATTTTACACCCAGTAAAATGGGTCTATGTGGGCCATCTGTGGTCTAAAGTTGTCGAGCAGTATTTCGTATTGAAGCTTTTGTTGAGTAGAATACGAGTGAAGTGTGTCCCTATAGACTGGTGGGATCAGGGTGAGTAAACGCAGTAGATGAGTAGAAAAATGGAATTTTGGGGTATGCATGAGCATGTTTGGATGATCTAGGGGCGATACAAATGTGGCATGCTGGGTGTCATATTGAAGGTCTTGTGGAGTAGAATACGACTGGGGTGCTGTCCTCATCGATCCATGCAGTCATGATTTGCATGAACAGTTTAGGAATAGTAAAGAAAAGGCATGTTTAGATTGCGGAAGAGTGTTTGGGCGATCTAGGGACCACCCTGTGTGAATATAACGTGCATGGTTTCATATTGAAACTCTTGTGGTGTAGAATACGACCCATGGGCTGTCCACCTCGGTCGAGGCATCATAGTGCACATGCTTAGTCGAAGTGTATCAGAGAAAGGGGATATTCGAATGCGCATTGGAGTATTTGAGCGAGGAAACACCATGGAGCCAATGATGGCATGCCTTGGTTTCGTATTGAAGATCTCGTGGTGTGGAATACAAATTCCTGTGCTGTCCATGTTGACTGGTGACGTTATAGTCCATATGTACAGTCGAGGAGTAGTAGAGAAAGGTAATGTTCATGTGCATCCATAAGCACTCACCTGAAGAGGAGTGAGCATGATGAGTATTGAGGAGGAGTAGGTGAAAGAAAGATGTGAGTGAGGGAATGAGCTGGTACGAGTGAGTGAGTGGGTGGATGAGTAATGGCCAATGCCCAATCTTACTTTAGTGCAGACGTTTAATAAATTCTACAATACGATGTAGCACCAGAAGAATATACTTGAGTACGAAGACGGCCGATGAACCCTTTGATGCAGAGACTACTGACACTGAGAGTTTGCCCACTGATATGGAGAGCTCTTTCGCTGATATGGAGAGCTAGTCCAGGGATGCCTCGGCAAAGGCGAAAGGGAACCCTCATTTTGGGATCGTATTGTAACAGCAACTACACATGAGATGGTGATCAAGTTTGCCAGACAGGATAACTAACAGCGTGCTTACATTCAAATGTACAGAACCCATCAAGGGGACATAGTTAATATTTTTTCTTCATTTTCATCCAGTCCCAACCGTGACCTCCACGTCTGATTGCTCTAAATTCCATCAATGGTCAATCAAGGGAACCATTGGGCATGAGTGCTTGAAGTGCTCGCTATGCATGGAAGGGCATAGTTGCGATGTTGGTTCAGCCTGGCCGGAGGATGTTTTTCAGCTCTGGCTGTTAGTCATGTTAGTACATTCCCCATACGGGAGAACCACGAATATCTGTGAGCCCGTTCAACCGATCACCGTCATGTTCTGGCGAACAATCTGTCATATTGACAGAAGTACTCTTCCCCAAGCAAAACAAGTACTGAGAAAGCTCAATTCGCAAGAAGTTCTAGCGAATCTCCAGAGTAAATTTGTCATAGTCCCAGCAGACAGCTCCAAATAATATAATATTCATATGTAAATATTACTATTACCAGGTGCTGGTTGAAGAATTGAGTGTAGACATATCATCAAATACGTCTACTGACTCCCAAACTGCATTTACTCTGGAAGATTTATTTAACAATCACAAAAAGTTTCTCAGAGAAAAGAGGTATTTGTCTTCCAACCAATCATAACGACATACCTAAAGTATACTGGATTCCCAAAATGCATAAATCACCATACAAAGCTAGATTCATAGCTGGTTCTAGAAGCTGCACCACCAAGCTTCTTCCAACCCTATTGACGAGGGCCCTTCAGTAGGTAAAAGCATTTTGGGAAAGGTATTGCGCCACTATTTCTAAGAACTCTGGCATTGAATGTATGTGGATATTGAAAAACTCAAAATGTCTTACGGAAGAACTTGATGCTAAAGGTCACATACCGTACAGACATGTACCCACATGGGATTTCTCGACTCTATAATACAATCCCTCATCAGGACCTTATTGACCGTCTAAGTTCATTAATAGTATCTATGTTCAAGAAAACTGATCGCAGATATATTAATGTCGGAAGCCATAAAGCAATTGTTTAGCTCTACTACATACAAGAGATATCATTCATGGGATGTTTCTTCGTTTATAGAGTTGCTTGAATTTCTCATTAAAAATATCTGTGTGAAATTTGGCAACACAATATATCAGCAGCATATAGGTATTCCAATGGGTACTAATTGTGCACGCCTGTTGGCTGACCTGTATCTGTTCTCTTATGAATATGACTATTATGCAGGCGCTTTCAAAAACCGATCCATTCAAAGCCCGTTCCTTCTCATTCACCAAGCGCTGTTTAGACGATCTTCTCGCTGTGGACAATCGCTATATAAATGATGCAATGAAGGATACATATCCACCTTCACTGGATTTGAAGGAAACTACAGATAGCCCTATGGCACATCATATTTAGATCTATATCTCTACAAAAATGAAGCGGGCATTCTCTCTCGTCTACTTTATGACAAAAGCGATGATTACAATTTCGACATCGTAAACTATCCCTTTATGGATAGTAATATCCCAGTGGGACCTGCATATGGCGTATACATATCTCGCCTAGTAGCATTTGCTAGATCCTGTGTTAAATGTGACGATTTTAATCAACGTCACAAAACATTGTTGCAGAAACTTTATATATAAAACAGATATTCCAACAAGCGCCTCCACTCAAAGTTTCTCAAATTTGGCAATACATATCGCATGCTGATAGCAAAATACGAGCGTAGCGTGCAAGATCTATGGCATTACGTTTCGTAACTTGTGTCTAATTCCGCTCAACCTGGGGCTAGGGGCCGTATGAACCCATGTACTTCAAGATCCTCATGGTGTTCATATGAACAGTCACAATCAAAGCGTGACAGAGATGCATCATTCTTTAGATGACGATTTTACAACGATTATTATGGATTAAGAAAACTGATCAGCGATACAGATTTTATATTTTTGGAACATCATGATGTCTTGTCGGCATCATTGAAAACTGTTGACCGCTTCTCTCTTGCAGGAAACTAACCTATATTTATGTATACTATGATTGTCCTTTTGAATTTGGTGCTAATACTGTTATATGGAATATAGAATAGGTCTTTGGATTATGGACGCGGATATTCTTTAATGGACGATGTCTGAATTATGAATGATGGACTAGACGCTCGTAATTGGTATAATCCCAGAACACGGTAGAGCTGGGCGACCTGTCTGAGACTTATGTCCCCGGGTTTACTCCAGTCAAGTGCTTCTAATACTGCCCTGGCGATTAGTGGGACACCCTTCGAGTCCCCTCGGGACACGGTGGGTAGACGAGGTAAATAAGGAGACATCTGCGCTTGACGGGATGGCTAAGCCGAGGTTGAGGTCGATAAATCTACGGCCGACATGGATCCCTGGGTCCGTTTTGTGGCTTGATATGATCGCTGCGATTGCTTTGATGTCGGGTCCCCGACCCATGCTCGTGATCATGCCCTCGTTCAACCCGAGACATCTAGACGTTGGACAGGGAACATATCCGGTCCTCCTCTAGGGTGACCTAGGATCTTCATCTGGCTCCGTTATGGGTTCTTCCAATGATCGGTTGCTGGACGATTCACATATGGAGGTCAGTTCAGCATCCAGCAAGGACTTGGCCTGAACGTGGAGAATTCCGAGAATTCTACCACTTTATGCAGTTGGCTATTGCAATGGGCTTCTGACGCGGGTGATAGCCAGGGTGCAGATTGCCCGATGGAGACTCTTCCTGGCGTCTCGACTGGGTAACAAAGACCATGCGCAGAACCTTGTGAACATTTTCGCCGATGGACTTAAAGCTTACGTTGCTGAGGGTCATGTGGATCCTCAGAAGCGTAAGAGTCCATTGTCAAGTAACACAACCCTTTACCAAGGGGAATCCCAAAGCCAGCGCTTCCAAGCCCATTGAGACTTACTGCTCATTCAAGCCCAAGAAATCCAGGAGAGGCAGTCGTGGCAGGGGAAAAGGCAAGAAGGAGTATCGGAACTCCTCCGAGCCCGCTGATTGGGATAGGAAGCGCACTTGACGTGTCAGCATGCGTTCCATCACTGCAAAGAACGCCAAACCTCCAGCTCAACACGAATTTTAGGGGGAGGGGCGCCGGGCAATCTATGACCTCTCATCTGCTGCATTCATATCGAAGAGATTCAAGATGGAAACTCTCAGATCGGTGCGGGCGGGCCGGCCTTCTGGTCGGCATGTGGGCTACTTCAATAGGTTTGAAGGACGCGTACTTTCATGTACCCATTCAGTCGGACGTCAGAATGTACCTACGGTTCGAAAATCGATGGCAAGATATTAGAATTCCAATTGTTACCGTTCTGAATTACATCTGCCCCTCGGTTTTCACGCAGGCAGTGGATACGGAGGTGTTATGTGGAAATCAGCACCTGCATCGACGATTGGTTGGTGAAGGTACCGTCCGAAACAGCCGTCACATATGCCATAAGGTTGACTCTAATCCAGGGGCTTCTCATCGGCTGGATTGTCAGCATACCCAAGTCAGCGCTAACCCCATCACAGTTGTTCACGCATCTGGGGGTTCAGTTCTATCTCCTAATCGGGCAGGTACGGCCATCGCCGTCCGCAATAGATCTGCTGGAGGAGATGTTGGTGGTGTTCTTCACCTGCCGAGCACTCCCGGCGAGTTCTTCCGACTTCTTGGTCGACTGGTCAGTCTATGAGAAGTCGTCAGCTACGGTCCACTTTGAAGCAGACCCATTCAAATGTACCTAATGTCATTCTGGAAACAGAGCACGGGTCATTTGAATCAGCCAATCCCGATAGATTTGAACCTACTGTCAGCCCTGGGCTAGTGACGGGAGCGGGACAACCTCCTCACGGGGATGCAGTTGCTTCTGCCAGAAGTGAATCTAGTCCCATATACGGACGCTTTCATGGACGGGAGAGGATCTGGACGAGAACCCGACAGGAAAAGACATAGCATATCAATCTCTTGGAGATGAGAGCCGCCTTCCTAGTGCTGAAATGGTTTCTCCCGTTTGTTTGGGAGGAAGCTATTCTGTTGCGATGGGACAGCCAAGTGGTGCATCATGCATCAGTTGACCCTTCGAGCAACACATATTCTAAACATCTGGAACGTGCTTACAGAGTCCCTGTCTCGTCAGCAGAGAATCTGTCCAAGCGAGTGGCAAATGAACCACTTGGTAATCAGACAAGTCTTCTATGAGTGATGTATACCTCATGTACACCTATTTGCCACGAAAGACAACAAAAAGCTCCCAATATATGTGAACCCGTTTACGGATCCATTGGGGCGCACGTCGTGGATGCCCTAGTGGCCCCGTGTCAGGAATTTACGCGTGCGTATCCTCCAACCATGCTGATTCCCATGGTTCTCAAACAGATCAGACACAAGGATTGCCAAGTCATTCTAATCACTCCGTTCTGGCCGACACGATCGTGTTTCACGAGGCTTCTGGACAATACAATATCTAGTTACTGGTCTGCCATAGCGAAGGTCTACCTTGGTTTTTGACATGGGTCTAAGGTTACGCAGAGCATACCCTTAGACGACCTGATCAAATGCATGTTCCACCTACGACCTCAGGTGAAGAAACTGAACCTCGAATTTGCATTTAATGCGCTTATGGTTTAAACAATATATTTATTTCGTCAAAGGGAAACTGGGATCGGGATCGCTTATGAGACCACCTTTCGAGCCCATGAATCAGGCCAGCCTTGAGATCTCGACAATCAAGCCTGTCTTTCTCGTCGATGTGGCCTTCGCTCGATGGAGATCTGAAATCCATGCTATCTCTGCTGAGAAAGATCGCCTACGCTTTACGGGCGAAAGTCTGTTTCAGCCGCGGGCGGACTTTTTACGAAAAACGAAGACTATGAAACCTGGCACCTGATTTTAGCTGACTTTGGAAAGTTTTCTCCTGACGATAAATTCTTGTGTCCGGTGCGTGCTGTGTAGTACTAGATCGAAGCTACCAAACACCTTCGAACTTCAAATAATCATTTGTGGATTACCCATCAGATCATTAACGTCAAACCGGCTTCCAAAGGCGCCATCGGCCGATGGATTGTTGAAGCCATTCAGATGGTCTATACAGCTGCCCCCAGACCAAGTATTTTATTTTCGCAAATGCTCAAGAGACCCGAGCGGTAGCCACTTCAGAATCATTATTTAATGGAGCTTCTCTTAGTGACATAACTGACGTTGCTTAGTGAAGATCGGAGTCTACTTTCGTAAATTATTATCTCCTGAACCCCTCAGCGTCGACAGCTAGCATTGAAATGGCTACTCTCACGAACGGAGTGAGCAGTGTCGTGCATCCTATTCCGGTACCTTCCGTTAGCAAGCGCGTTTCGAGCACTCTTGTCCCAGGGGACTCGTTCGATGCCAAAGCATCTTCCGGGAGCGATTATTACTATATTCATCACATCTAATGTTTACCCTATGTACATTTGCTCGATAAATTAGGGTTTACCCTAGACGGTGATGCCACAAGAAATCTCGGACTTTCACCAGGGTGGTGCGCCCCCTCAAGTGTTCCCAACAGTATTTAAGTATAAGGTGTCTTGATATAAAATGAGAAGGGTTTTTGTAACCTCCCATTTTATGATAGATCCTTGTGGTGTCACTCCCCACCCACACTGTAAAGCAAAGACGGGTGGAGTAAATAAATGACCTGACATGCTATGCTTGTGTTATAGAAAAAAAATTGATGTCTCTTTGTCGGGAATCTATAAGAGAGGTTTAGAGGCACGCCGGGGATGCAGGAGGCCGTAGAGGGGGTGTCCGAATTTCTTACATTTGGTAAAAGGTTTAGAATTACCCAAATATGTCATTATTATGCACAAGGTAAGTATAATGGTCTATGATACAGTGAGGGTTACAAAACCCCTTCTCAATTATTTCAGGGGAAATTATGTCGGGGAGAAACAACTTATCTAGGGGGAAGTTTGCCATTTGTCAATTATCTCGGGGGGGTGCCCCCCGAGATAACGTCCCTCTTGATGATATCTAGGGTGAAGTTTGCCATTGATCGATTATCTCTAGGGGGTTCCCAGAGATAATTGACCAATGGCGCATTTCCCCTAGATATTATCTCGGGGGAGAAAAATTATTAAGAAATAATAATAATGTCCCTCAACGGTTCCGTATGAATCAGTCCCACAGCAAAAAAACATCCATGTTTCTCTATGAACAGTATATCCTACTGCCGATTGAAATGAAGGGCAATCACATGCACGCACCAAACGATCATGAAAACCAAGTGTCGCTTGGAAGAGGGTATGGGGTTAGCACCCACAGAGAAAAATGCGGCCAAATTGCGAAAACAGCTATTCCAGGACGTGGTCACATCACCTTATCCTGGACTACCTCAAGACGCCTGGGGATAGACCAAAGAGAAGGACGGCCGATGAAGCCTCAAATGGTCAATTGTAAACATGGTCAGATTACAAGCGTCCAGTCCGTCATTCATAATTCAGCCGTCGTCCATTAGAGAATATCCGCGTCCATAATCCAAAGACATATTCCATATAACAGTATTAGCACCAAATTCAAAAAGACAATCATAGTATACATAAACATAGGCTTGTTGCCTGCAAGAGAGAAGCGGTCAACAGTTTTCAATGATGCCGGCAAGACATCATGATGTTCCAAAAATATCAAATCCGTGTTGCTGATCAGTATTCTTAATCCACAATATTCGTTGTAAAGTCGTCACGCTTTTATTGTGACTGTTCATATGAGTACCATGAGGATCTTGACGTACATGGGTTCATACGGTCCCTAGCCCCGGGTTAAGCGGAATTTGACACAAGTTACGAAACGTAGCGCCATAGATCTTGCACGCTACGTTTGATTGATGCAACACAACTTGTCCTTTCTCTACTACTCCTAGACTGAGAGCATGGCATCAAGATGGATAGCACCCTGTCATATTTTACCACTCAGCACCCCTTGTCGCACCACCCAGCGAGGTCAGTTCGGACAAACATGAGCCGTAATTAGCGAAATAAATAATACCGGTACTCCGATATGGATGAAATTTGCATATCTTATTTCATGTATTTGCTGTACCTCACTTAACATCTTTGCTATATTGTTCATTTTCGATGGAAAATAATTTTATAAAATAAAAGAAAACCCCCAGAAATCATTCGAATCCACCCTCAGTTTATACGGTAGCTGTATGCAAGCATACCCTCATCTGTTCTTCCGTTAACACACATTAATCGCCTTTTTGTCAATTCTCCATGAAAGCATTTGGTCTTCTTAGTTGATGTTGCGCATTCGACAGCATCATCCATGTCTACTCAACTGTGGCACAAGTTACGTCATGTAGACAATGGTTTCGGTAAGGAGTTCGTGGAACACGCGAAGTATTGTACAAATATTCTAGTTGTTTAGTGTCGGTTCCTTTTCTAAATGTATCCATTTGATGGTAAAATTAATACATGTAGCATGAACTTTACATGACATGGTGTTCATGTCTTTGCGTTGGATGGTTTTTATTCTGTCAAAGTTGTATATCTTGTCGAAATTGTTCGGCAAGGAAACTTTCCGTGTCTGTCTGATACGGACCGATTTCCACAAATAACCAACGTTTAGCAATATGCTATTTGATGGATAGAAAACCAAATGAAAACCGGTATTTCATTTTATAAAATGCTAGCTCAATAGTGTGCAGACGCTATACATAATGGCAAGGCAGAGCAAGATTGGTGATATATTAGTTATTCGGTTCCATTCGCTACAACTGCTGTTGCACAATGTCGTATTGCAGTAACAGGCCTCATACTGCGAATAATCGTCGGCACTTTGTCCTATTTCGTAGATAGTAGGTCGACATCCCGATGTACTCTGACCCGTACATCCTCGGTCCACATCCACAAAATCTGAAAATAGAGGAAATAATGAATACACTTGGACGTGCACATACTAGACACACATGGACTAGATACATATTATGGATAGTTCTAAAGGTTGGGTGATGTTATGGGCTTGTTACGTGTTTCAACTCGAGGAAGGCGACCTTCATATAAACCCCGACTAAGGAAAGTCTTTACCTTAAAGTTGCCTCTAAGGCTTTTCCACAAAACCAGTCACAGTGTTCAAGATAAAAATGTTGTCTATTTACTGGAGGCGTCGATCGTGGTACAGCAGTTAATATACAAAGCAATACGGGCTACCTGTGACTTGTTCCTTTTCAAGACCCCACGTATTTTCGTTAATATTTAATTAGTCTAAACACTGTTGAACTCAGCCCTTAATCAAATGTCAAACACTGACTGCTGTTTGAGGAAACGTATGCTCACTTTTAGATTGACAGGAAACCTGACCTTTATTATTTTGTCAAACACTCTCTGACCCTAGTCTAACATGCATACATGTACTATACACTGAAAACAATTCATTAATTGATTATTACCTATCGGTAATGATTATCAAATACACTTAACTATTCATAAATATCTCATATTTTACAACATGCACATGCACTTTCTTGATATGCATGAATGCGTGCACATACTAGCTACAGCTGGACGTGCACATACTAGATACACATGGACGTGCACATACTAGATACGCATGGGCGTCCACATACTAGATGCGCAATGACGTGCACATACTAGATACACATGAACGTGCACATACTAGATACACATGGACATGCATATACTAGCTATACACATAGACGTGCACATACTAGCTACACATGGACGTGCACATATTAGATACACATAGACGCACATAATAGATACACATGGACGTGCAAATACTAGATACACATGGACGTGCACATACTACATACACATTGACGTCCACATACTAGATACACATAACGTGCACATACTAGATACACAAGGACGTGCACATACTAGACACACATGGACGTGCACATACTTGATACACATGGACGTGCACATACTAGATACACATGGACATCCACATACTATATACACATGGACATGCATATACTAGCTACACATAGACGTGCACATACTAGCTACACATGGACGTGGACATATTAGATACACATAGACGTGCACATAATAGATACACATGGACGTGCAAATACTAGATACACATGGACGTGCACATACTAGATACACATGGACGTGCACATAGTAGATACACATGGACGTACACATACTAGATACACAAGGACGTGCACATACTAGATACACATGGACGTGCACATACTAGATACACACGGACGTGCACATACTAGATACACATGGACGTGCACATACTAGATACACATGGACTTGCACATACTAGATACACATGGACGTGCACATACTAACTACACATGGACTCGCACTTATATGTAATTGAAGAAACTTTATTCAGCCTCGATAGCCTCAATAGACTGTTTTCATAATGGTCATAAGTATAGCATTTATCCAAATGTTTCGAAATTTGCCATTATACTCTGTACGGTATTACAGTCTTCCAACACTAATGGTCCCATACCCTGATGACGTATTATATATCTCTCAGTCACGTGATGAATTGTATTTCCATTCATCTGTATGACACATGAACACTCATCCAGAAATCTAACATGGATTGTGTAACACGAAACCAATTAAATTGTCCTTGTCAACGCAAAGTACATGGCCCGCCTATATGTAACCGATACACCAAATTAAAGCTTGCTTCAGACTGTGCCAGCTTAGCTCAGGGACCTCGTGCTGGCAATTAAGTTGATGTCATGTTACACTAAGGAGGTGACCGGCTAATTGAATTGTATAACGAATGCTCACCTGTCATTTAATTGCCATGGATGTTGGGGGCCTGCATTGCATCAAGGGATAGAAGTGGTATTTTATTGTCATGGATGTAGGGGGCCTACGTCATCAGGCTTCAGGACCATTAAAAGTAAAGAAAGTATTTGTATTCTAGTCTGCTAATTCCAGGGCATATAAAGCCCTTGAAAATGGCATTATGACAATCAAAATTTAGAAATAACAATGTAAAACATAGGGAGTCGTCATTTCAGAGAGCACACACCGTATTTTTAGCCCACCATCACCAGATGGTGGGCTGTTCAAATCGCTTTTCGTCCGTGGTCCGTCTTCCGTCCGTAAACAATTCTTGTTATCGCGATTTCTCAGGAACTACTGCATGGATCTTTCTCAAATTTTGTACACAGGTTCCCCTTGGGGTCTAGTTGTGCAAGATACCTTTTCTTGTCCGATTCGAAAATCCAATATGGCCACAAGGCGGCCATCTTGGATTGTCCCATGAAACCTTGTTATCGCAATTTCTCAGGAACTACTGCATGGATCTTTCTCAAATTTTGTACACAGGTTCCCCTTGGGGTCTAGTTGTGCAAGATACCTTTTCTTGTCCGATTCGAAAATCCAATATGGCCACAAGGCGGCCATCTTGGATTGTCCCATGAAACCTTGTTATCGCAATTTCTCAGGAACTACTGCATGGATCTTTCTCAAATTTGGTACACAGGTTCCCCTTGGGGTCCAGTTGTGCAAGATACCTTTTCTGGTCCGATTCGAAAATCCAATATGGCCACAAGGCGGCCGTCTTGGATTTCCCCATGAAACCTTGTTATCGCGATTTCTCAGGAACTACTCCATGGATCTTTCTCAAATTCGGTACACAGGTTCCCCTTGGGGCCTGGTTGTGCAAGATACATTTTCTGGTCCGATTCGAAAATCCAATATGGCCACCAGGCAGCCATCTTGGATTTCCCCATGAAACCTTGTTAACACGATTTCTCAGGAACTACTGCATGGATCTTTCTCAAATTCGGTACACGGGTTCCCCTTGGGGTCTAGTTGTGCAAGATACCTTTTCTGGTCCGATTCGAAAATCCAATATGGCCACAAGCGGCCATCTTGGATTTTCCCATGAAATCTTGTTATCGCGATTTCTCAGGAACTGCTGCATAGATCTTTCTCAAATTTGGTACACAGGTTCCCCTTGGGGTCTAGTTGTGCAAGATACCTTTTCTGGTGCGATTCGAAAATCCAATATGGCCACAAGGCGGCCATCTTGGATTTCCCATGAAACATTGTTATCGCGATTTCTCAGGAAATACTGCATGGATCTTTCTCAAATTCGGTACACGGGTTCCCCTTGGGGCCTGATTGTGCAAGATACCTTTTCTGGTCCGATTCGAAAATCCAATATGGCCACAAGGTAGCCATCTTGGATTTCCCCATGAAACCTTGTTATCGCGATTTCTCAGGAACTACTCCATGGATCTTTCTCAAATTCGGTACACGGGTTCCCCTTGGGGTCTAAAAAGCTTGCTTCAGACTGTGCCAGCTTAGCTCAGGGACCTCGTGCTGGCAATTAAGTTGATGTCATGTTACACTAAGGAGGTGACCGGCTAATTGAATTGTATAACGGATGCTCACCTGTCATTTAATTGCCATGGATGTTGGGGGCCTGCATTGCATCAAGGGATAGAAGTGGTATTTTATTGTCATGGATGTAGGGGGCCTACGTCATCAGGCTTCAGGACCATTAAAAGTAAAGAAAGTATTTGTATTCTAGTCTGCTAATTCCAGGGCATATAAAGCCCTTGAAAATGGCATTATGACAATCAAAATTTAGAAATCACAATGTAAAACATAGGGAGTCGTCATTTCAGAGAGCACACACCGTATTTTTAGCCCACCATCACCAGATGGTGGGCTGTTCAAATCGCTTTTCGTCCGTGGTCCGTCGTCCGTCCGTAAACAATTCTTGTTATCGCGATTTCTCAGGAACTACTGCATGGATCTTTCTCAAATTTTGTACACAGGTTCCCCTTGGGGTCTAGTTGTGCAAGATACCTTTTCTTGTCCGATTCGAAAATCCAATATGGCCACAAGGCGGCCATCTTGGATTGTCCCATGAAACCTTGTTATCGCAATTTCTCAGGAACTACTGCATGGATCTTTCTCAAATTTGGTACACAGGTTCCCCTTGGGGTCCAGTTGTGCAAGATACCTTTTCTGGTCCGATTCGAAAATCCAATATGGCCACAAGGCGGCCGTCTTGGATTTCCCCATGAAACCTTGTTATCGCGATTTCTCAGGAACTACTCCATGGATCTTTCTCAAATTCGGTACACAGGTTCCCCTTGGGGCCTGGTTGTGCAAGATACATTTTCTGGTCCGATTCGAAAATCCAATATGGCCACCAGGCAGCCATCTTGGATTTCCCCATGAAACCTTGTTAACACGATTTCTCAGGAACTACTGCATGGATCTTTCTCAAATTCGGTACACGGGTTCCCCTTGGGGTCTAGTTGTGCAAGATACCTTTTCTGGTCCGATTGGAAAATCCAATATGGCCACAAGCGGCCATCTTGGATTTTCCCATGAAACCTTGTTATCGCGATTTCTCAGGAACTGCTGCATAGATCTTTCTCAAATTTGGTACACAGGTTCCCCTTGGGGTCTAGTTGTGCAAGATACCTTTTCTGGTGCGATTCGAAAATCCAATATGGCCACAAGGCGGCCATCTTGGATTTCCCATGAAACATTGTTATCGCGATTTCTCAGGAAATACTGCATGGATCTTTCTCAAATTCGGTACACGGGTTCCCCTTGGGGCCTGATTGTGCAAGATACCTTTTCTGGTCCGATTCGAAAATCCAATATGGCCACAAGGTAGCCATCTTGGATTTCCCCATGAAACCTTGTTATCGCGATTTCTCAGGAACTACTCCATGGATCTTTCTCAAATTCGGTGCTTCAGACTGTGCCAGCTTAGCTCAGGGACCTCGTGCTGGCAATTAAGTTGATGTCATGTTACACTAAGGAGGTGACCGGCTAATTGAATTGTATAACGGATGCTCACCTGTCATTTAATTGCCATGGATGTTGGGGGCCTGCATTGCATCAAGGGATAGAAGTGGTATTTTATTGTCATGGATGTAGGGGGCCTACGTCATCAGGCTTCAGGACCATTAAAAGTAAAGAAAGTATTTGTATTCTAGTCTGCTAATTCCAGGGCATATAAAGCCCTTGAAAATGGCATTATGACAATCAAAATTTAGAAATCACAATGTAAAACATAGGGAGTCGTCATTTCAGAGAGCACACACCGTATTTTTAGCCCACCATCACCAGATGGTGGGCTGTTCAAATCGCTTTTCGTCCGTGGTCCGTCGTCCGTCGTCCGTCCGTCGTCCGTCCGTAAACAATTCTTGTTATCGCGATTTCTCAGGAACTACTGCATGGATCTTTCTCAAATTTTGTACACAGGTTCCCCTTGGGGTCTAGTTGTGCAAGATACCTTTTCTTGTCCGACTCGAAAATCCAATATGGCCACAAGGCGGCCATCTTGGATTGTCCCATGAAACCTTGTTATCGCAATTTCTCAGGAACTACTGCATGGATCTTTCTCAAATTTGGTACACAGGTTCCCCTTGGGGTCCAGTTGTGCAAGATACCATTTCTGGTCCGATTCGAAAATCCAATATAGCCACCAGGCAGCCATCTTGGATTTCCCCATGAAACCTTCTTAACACGATTTCTCAGGAACTACTGCATGGATCTTTCTCAAATTCGGTACACGGGTTCCCCTTGGGGTCTAGTTGTGCAAGATACCTTTTCTGGTCCGATTCGAAAATCCAATATGGCCACAAGCGGCCATCTTGGATTTTCCCATGAAACCTTGTTATCGCGATTTCTCAGGAACTGCTGCATAGATCTTTCTCAAATTCGGTACACGGGTTCCCCTTGGGGTCTAGTTGTGCAAGATACCTTTTCTGGTCCGATTTGAAAATCCAATATGGCCACCAGGCAGCCATCTTGGATTTCCCCCATGAAACTTTGTTATTGCGATTTCTCAGGAACTACTGCATGGATCTTTCTCAAATTCGGTACACAGGTTCCCCTTGGGGCCTGATTGTGCAAGATACCTTTTCTGGTCCGATTCGAAAATCCAATATGGCCACAAGGTAGCCATCTTGGATTTCCCCATGAAACCTTGTTATCGCGATTTCTCAGGAACTACTCCATGGATCTTTCTCAAATTCGGTACACGGGTTCCCCTTGGAGTCTAGTTGTGCAAGATACCTTTTCTGGTCCGATTCGAAAGTCCAATATGGCCACAAGGCGGCCATCTTGGATTTCCCCATGAAACCTTTTTATTGCGATTTCTCAGGAACTACTGCATGGATCTTTCTCAAATTTGGTACACAGGTTCTGGGTTCTAGTTGTGCAAGATACCTTTTTTGGTCCGATTCGAAAATCCAGCATGGTCACAAGGCGGCCATCTTGGATTTCCCCATGAAACATTGTTATCGCGATTTCTCAGGAACTACTGCATGGATCTTTCTCAAATTTGGTACACAGGTTCCCCTTGGGGTCTAGTTGTGCAAGATACCTTTTCTGGTCCGATTAGAAAATCCAATATGGCCACAAGACGGCCATCTTGGATTTCTCCATGAAACCTTGTTATCGCGATTTCTCAGGAACTACTGCATGGATCTTTCTCAAATTCGGTACACAGGTTCCCCTTGGGGTCTAGTTGTGCAAGATACCTTTTCGTGTCCGATTAGAAAATCCAATATGGCCACAAGACGGCCATCTTGGATTTCTCCATGAAACCTTGTTATCGCGATTTCTCAGGAACTACTGCATGGATCTCTCTCAAATTCGGTACACAGGTTCCCCTTGGGGTCTAGTTGTGCAAGATACCTTTTCTGGTCCGATTTGAAAATCCAATATGGCCACCACGCAGCCATCTTGGATTTCCCCCATGAAACTTTGTTATTGCGATTTCTCAGGAACTACTGCATTGTTCTTTCTCAAATTCGGTACACAGGTTCCCCTTGGGGCCTGATTGTGCAAGATACCTTTTCTGGTCCGATTCGAAAATCCAATATGGCCACAAGACGGCCATCTTGGATTTCTCCATGAAACCTTGTTATCGCGATTTCTCAGGAACTACTGCATGGATCTTTCTCAAATTCGGTACACAGGTTCCCCTTGGGGTCTAGTTGTGCAAGATACCTTTTCTGGTCCGATTTGAAAATCCAATATGGCCACCAGGCAGCCATCTTGGATTTCCCCCATGAAACTTTGTTATTGCGATTTCTCAGGAACTACTGCATTGTTCTTTCTCAAATTCGGTACACAGGTTCCTCTTGGGGCCTGATTGTGCAAGATACCTTTTCTGGTCCGATTCGAAAATCCAACATGGTCACAAGGCGGCCATCTTGGATTTCCCCATGAAACCTTGTTATCGCGATTTCTCAGGAACTACTGCATTGATCTTTCTCAAATTCCGTACACAGGTTCCCCTTGGGGTCTAGTTGTGCAAGATACCTTTTCCGGTCCGAATCGAAAATCCAATATGGCCACCAGGCGGCCATCTTAGATTTCCCCATGAAACTTTATCGTGATTTCTCAGGAAGTACTGCATTGATCTTTGTCAAATTTGGTACACAGGTTCCCCTTGTGGTCCACTTGTGCAAGATACCTTTCTGATCCGATTTCAAAATCCAATATGTCCATCATGCGGCCATCGTGGATTTCCCCATGAAACTTTGTTATTGTGATTTCTCAGGAACAACTGCATGGATCTTTGTCATATTTGGTACACAGGTTCCCCTTGTGGTCTAGTTGTTCAAGATACCTTTTTCTGTCCGTTTCGAAAATCGAATATGGCCACCAGGCGGCCATCTTGGATCTCCCGATGCAACTTTGTTATCGTGATTTCTCAGGAAATATTGCATGGATCTTTCTCAAATTTGGTACATAGGTTCCCCTTGGGGTCTAGTTGTGCAAAATATCCTTTTCGGTCCGATTCGAAAATCCAATATGGCCACCAGGCGCCCATCTTGGATTTTCCCATGAAAATTTGTTATCGTGATTTCTCAAGAAGTACTGCATGGATCTTGCTCAAATTTGATACACAGGTTCCCCTTGTGGTCCAGCGCAAGATACCTTTTTTGGTCCGATTCGAAAATCCAATATGGCCGCCAGGTGGCCATCTTGAATTTCCCCTTGAAACATTGTTATCGTGAATTCTCAGGAACTACTTCATGGATCTTTCTGAAATTTGGTACACAGGTCCCACATGGGGCCTAGTTGTGCAACATACCTTTTTTGGTCCGATTCAAAAATCCAAGTTACGCTTCAAATTAATACGGTATTCCCGAGTTGTGACATTGCATCGCACGAGTCGGCGGATGAAACGGTGGGACATATTCTATATAGTGACTATAGAGAATATCCATACCTTCACCTTCCATATCAAGATGTTCAAATAATTCTGAATTAAAATGCATTTCTTCAAAGTTTAAATCAGTTTTCTTTAGTCCAGTGAACTGCCCCACTGTTTAGCCTGCCGACGGGTCAGCTACATGAAGGGACGTCACTCTTGTGACACAACATTACAACTCGACAACTGTAGACTACTGCGTGTTTCGATCCAAGGGAGCTAATCAGGATTCAGACACAATCGAAGTTTCAACATTACTGTGCGGATCCCTTCAGTATTGTACCATCTTACAATTTTCGAGCATGGTATCTTAAAAGAGATATCTCAAACTAGCCCAGTAAACAGAACAGAATTAGCATTCGTTCCTAATTATAAAATCTTAAGTAGGATTCATAGCTCATGCCAAAGGGTCAAAGAAATTTGTCTTCTCTTCCAGTACCCAAAACAAAACAAAATACTACAAAACGGAGACGAAGGGTCCTCCGGACATTCAATTTCAGACTAACTTTGCTCTTTTCTCTTGTACTATAAAAACCGATATAAGTACAGTTTCTAGAAATCTTGAAACTCCTTAAACTTAGAAAGATGATATCTTGGTGTTTTCCATTGTCCCTTTTTCGATCTTTTTTGCTCAGATTCGAAATTCTGTAAACAAAATTACAAATCAATCGTTTGTTCTTAGTAACAATGGACAAAAAGATCCTCTTGTCATTAGCTTACAATTATCGGACAATGGTGGGCGCCAAGATCCTTCAGGATCTCTCGTTAAGTTTTACTTCGCAAATATGTACTTGTATACAACTATATTTCCGTGAAAATCATCGCCACTTCATCCAGTGGCATAGGCCTAGATGGATGTACACCTACTGAGTCTGCCCGGTAAGGATCTGGGGTCGCAGTCGCAGGTGATCCTCAGTGGCTTGCTTCAAATCGATGCTTAAATACTGGTGCATTTATTTCGCAATATGCGTGGTGGATTTTAACCACCACCAGGTAGTGAACATTCAAGCTGATATTACGATACTCTTTTTTACCAGACCAATGCTGCAAAATATAGATGATGCGGAGTCGCCTTTGTTCACCCAAGCACCGGTTTCCACTATGAAATTATCGGCGACGGTCAAGGTGTCCGGCTCGAAGTCGGCAGGATAGAAAAGCCTTTCCACAAAGGTGACGTTGGCCGCGATCGCATACTCGGGCTGCCATTCCCCGTAACATCACACAACCCGGACGATTGGTGGATCAATCATGGTAGTGTCGAATGAGTTCTTAGACGAAATGCGTCTTATCTGACTCCGTTGGACCGCAATGAAGCAGATGAAGGGACGTTGCCACCGGGGATCCATGATTGGAGTGGTATACACCGCGTGCTAGTTTGTTAGGCTGAATTTGGTATGTGTGAGACTGGGTGGGTCTTGTCGGACTCTTGTCGAGGTTGTCAGTGAATTGGTGAGCTCGAAATGGGTAGGAGTGATCTGGTGGCTTTGGGGTCCAATGTCCAGACTTGTAACCTTTACACCGGTAGGGGTATGGAGGTCATTGGGATAGGGGTCGTCACGTGACTCGTGCTCACGCTCGGCTGCTGCGTTTTGCGTTGGTTGGGTAGAGATCAGGTACGCCGCGTCGTAAAATACCCCCGATTCAAGACGCACAGGACGCCCAGGTAAAACTGACTTGTCATGTACGCGTTTAGGGAACGCTGTGTTTAGCAGCAGTTACTCTTTGTCTATCGCACTGTGTTGATGACCGAATGTATACTGACTTCCGTCGGGCTTCATAGCCGTTTCAGGTGGTTGGAGGAACTTAATATGTAAAAGAACTGGTGAGCCTTGTCATTTCACGTTGTCTCAACGTCGATCGGTTTTTAGGGTCAATTCCACGCTGTGGTAGTCTTGTGTTGTATTCACCAAGGACCAAACCTCCACATCGTAATTCGTCCCTTCCGGTGACTCCCCTTCAATGTCCTCCAGTTCATAAACCTGTGGGTGGCAGGGTAGTTGACATTTAATCACAATATGTTCATCGCTCCAGTTAGAGTGATAACTCCTCGAAATTTTCCTACAATTTACTGATCCGTACAGTGCCCCAGGTATACTTCGGTCGTGGACTTGATTGGGTGGGGTACAAGACACAGCGGTCTAAGGATTCGTTTCGTTACGTGACTTCGATGTGTGCCCTCTAAATACTGAAGCGATAGGCATCATTGTAACCCTCGACGAGCCTGGGGAGCAAATGGATGTGCCCTCGCGTGTTCTTCGTGGTGAGCCCTGGTCTCCTTGTACGTGCGAAAGAAGAACATTTCTTGGGCTTTCGCAAATTAGTGGAACTGGTGGAACTGATTCGAACACTGACGAATCCCATGCCTTGATTCGTTTGCAAATGCAAAGATTCTTACCCGGTCTTGCAGCTTCGCTTGAAAGCAACCACGAGATTCTCTCTCCCTCTCTCCCACCACTCGTTTTCGTCCAGTTGGGCAAGACCCACGCATACTTCGATGCAGGTCCGATATACCGATTACCATCGTTATGTTTGACAAAGGCACTTATGTCGAGTAACTCCGCTTGCAAATGGGTAGCTATACCTTCGACGATGATTCCTATCTCGTACCTGGACTTGGGTGCATTGCATTCCCTGGGGCTGGATAGCGGTGATAGTGGCAGTCAATGAACTATAGGCGACAATGCACTATAGACAGTTGGACTCTGAAAGCTGTAACTCAAGTCCCCCAACACCTTCCAGAGGATCATGGTGATGAATGACCACCCACGTTGACTTATGGATGAGGGCGTGTTTTATTTGATCATGTCATCGCACTTCACCACCGTGTGCCATGTCTTACGATGCTCGATCGATGATCATTTCATTGGAAGCCCCCAATTAACTTGGCGTCCAGGGCCCGCTGAAGTACCAACTATTGTATTGAACCTTCTGTAAGCACCTGGTCCACTAGACACTGCATTTTTGAAGGCGGACCATAGATCGAGGAGCCGATGGTGATACCACAGGGACCCAGGCAAGCGAAGAACGTTGTACTTAGATATCATGATCTATATGGGTGCAGTTCCCATCGAGTTCACCAATCAACACCCGTTTACATTTGACCCAACCGTCACGGGGTAGAGTAATCACATTCGCTGTGGACTTAGGGTCCGATTCAAGGACAGCCCGATCCTCACGCAGGGCCCGTGGAGCCGGGAGGGTCTATAGCCCCGCCACTTTTTCGACAAGATAAAACCAATTACTGATTCTTTTTTCAGCATGCTACGTTTCCAATCAAATTTGTCTTAGGACCCAAGGAAGAATATATATGTACAATGATTCGGCCATCCTCAGTCTCGTAAAGCAACTGCCGGGATGGTAATCGATATATATATAGATGGCGCTGCATCTAATGTCTCCATTAGCATCCGGGTTCTCATGGTCCAAATATCCAGTTTAACCGTCACTGACTATCAAGTTTGAAGACAATTGCTACTGAGATATCGACCTATTCAGATCGATAAATGCAACATTTCTTTGGGAGCGTAGATAACTTGCTCTTGTTGAAGTGGCCGAGGACTTCGGGTCTCTAAATGAGAACAGGTACAGGAACTTTGGGAACGTTTCCAAAGATGACTTTGAGAAGCATACTTAAATATCATGATGTACGCAGTTGATTGGATTGATTAACAGCAGCAGACGCATTTCTTTCAACTGTCGCGGGATATTAACAGTTTTGAACGATAGTTTGAAGTACCGGTACGTCTGCTTCACACGTTGAACAATGAGTCAAATGAATTCCAACCATTGTGTCAAATATATCATTTCATCACGAAATTGCAGTAGTAATCGCGCGTAGGGGTTAGGCCGCTGAATCATAAACTTAAGCCGAACCTTAGCACCCATCACAAATCCCCCGACCCAACACCGTCTCCCTTCCCATCTGTCAATATTCTCCATGCATATTTACATCAGTGTTTTGAGGATTTTTTCCCATTTTCTGACCATCAAATGTGTGGTCATTTGTGACCAACTGATATCGCCTTTGTGTGCCCCAAAATGACTGAAAACCGGTCTGCCGCCATATAGGGTCTCGGAGCTTCCGGGGCATAGGCGGCCCCTGGACCCTCGCCTAATGTACTGGGATAGTTAGCCCTTCCACTTTCAATATCACTCCGCGGGCCCTGTCACGATGTTGAACTTATACTCATAGACGTGTAGTCCCAATATTTTCCGTCATTTGGTAGATCCGGGTGACCTCCAGAACAAGTGTGAAGTACCAGAACAGGAAGGGGTTTGCCGAGCAAGGTCTTCTCTCCGTGCATCCTCTCGATGAGTATGCGCAGGAGTTGTGTAAGACAGGGTGTTCATGGAGGCAAGCCTGCATGTGTCCTCAAGTTTTTGTCGGTCCACCCGGACGGGTTGCATTATCTCGGTCGTCGTGAGCATGGAACCGTGATCCATAGGTCGGTCGTGGGCGTGAAAGAATGTGACAAATCTCTAGATTTACTGACGGTTCTGGTCCACCTCCTGACGTATCGCTGCAGGGCTCAGGCCAATGCGCTCATTATAGCTGCCCACTGTGTGCGGACATTCACCACCGTGAGAGTAGCAGACATGGAACTGGAACACGGTCGTTCCTTTGTCAATAATGGCAATCTCGTCCGTCAGGAGACGTCGATGCTCAGTTCGTCTCTGTGTGTGGTTGGCTTGGTGTCGCATGGTCACGATGGACCGTGTAATTTACTGCTGATGGGTGGAGTTAGGCATGGAGTTCGGGTCTCTTCCGGGACGGCGTATATATATCTCACCTGGTAACGCCACAGAATAATATTGCAGGAACTCGTGAAACAGGGTTATACCACCAAATGCCTCCATTTAAAGTTTCTCAAATTCTGTACTAAATATCGTACACTGACGACAAATACCATCGTAGCATGCAAGACCTCTGGTGCTACGTTAGACGTTGTGTCTGATTTCGCTTAATCCAGGGCTAGGGGCCGCATGAATATCATGAATTTTCATGGTGTTCAAATGAACAGTCACAATCAAAGCGTGACTGAAATACATGAAAACGAAATTGAATTCATTTGGATAAAGAATAATGGTCAGTGATTAGGATTTTTGGACAATGAGCTTAAACACAGAGAATCATTGGAGAGTGAAATATATGTAACAAGAGCTGTAAGCATACTCCCATGAACCACCGAATTATTACTGTATAAAATGAGATCTTTGATTGAATAACCCACCCCACACTATTCGTCAGAACAGGTGCGTGATGTGCGTGATGACGTCAAAGGTCAAAGTTCATCCGAAAGGGAGCTCGATCGACATTCGCGCCAGTGAAAGTCACTTTCGGCGATGACGTTAATTCTGGTACATTGACTCCTAATGTCATGCCCATCAAAGGTCAAAGCCACTCGAAAACCCCACCCATTTGACTACTCCCATACATATTTTGTGGAAGTTGGTGTTTGAGAAAATGGCTGTGGAATCATTCTTCAGCTAACCTTGGATTCAAAACATTGTATACTTTGAAGGTACATACAGAAATGGAGTTGTGTCTCCTTCATTTTACCGACGACTGTCACACAGTAGGACATCTTGTATCTCGGATAGAGGAAAACTTACTTTTAGTAGCGTTACGAATCAAATAGCACGTCCCGCTACACTCCCGTGTGTCGGCGCTCCATCTGGGGAATATTCGGCACTTCGTGGACATCGCCGACTTGCAGTTGTAGATATAGCACTCTATAGCCGAGCCTGGAAAATGAGGGGAACATGTGAATAATTTACAGGTATAATTCTTCAGTCCTATGCATAATCTTTGAGTTATGATTCACTGATTGCTAAGGTGGCATGTGAGAGACTGGCTAAGTTGTATAGTTCCTCCCAAGCTAGTGCTAGACCGTGACGTGCGATTTTGCTGCAGTCAAACTTTCTCTTGCGGCCACGTTATTAATCGAGCAACAAACTTTCATCAAGGGCCACAATATAGAAGTCCGCAAATAAATTTTCGTCATCAAACGGCCACCTGCCTCAACGGGTGGTCTCTCAGGGCAGTCTGGAGTGTATTTGTTTACATATTTAACCATACACTCACATATAAATTTAGGATTTTTAAAGGCGGTCGAACAGTACGCTCATAGTATTCAGCTTGTATCACTGGCGTCCCTACTCTCCTTAGAGTAGGGACGTCAGTGATACAAGCTGTTTATGAGTGTAGTCGAACAGCTGCGCTTTCCAAAAGGGTTATGGTGACCGCAGCTGGACGAAAACCTGAACACAGGTTAGACCGGCAGCAGTGTAAAAATAAGGGTCTGACGCTACAAGTAAAAAGTGGAGAGAGCAGGAAGTGGTGATGTCATCACCGGAAATGACGTGATAACTGGAAGTGACGTAATGACCAAAATTAAGATCAAGGTCAAAGATCACGCGTACAGGGTGCAAGGAGCAGAGACGAATGAGAAATGTGAAGGGTATAGTAGGGATGAGAGCAAATGAGAAGGGTAGAGCATATGTGAAAAATGCTAACTGTGCGAGTTAGATAATACCAGCTCTTATTAAGCCACATCTGGTTAATTAAATAATCCCTTCCTGACACGTGATAACACATGACACCTGGAGATTAATACGATCTCTTATTACACCACGCACTCCTGATTAATTCTCGTCTAACTTAACGCGACCCATTTATTTGAAATATATAAGCTTACCAACTTTAGGGAAGTAGTATATAGAGCGAAAATTTTATGAGTTGGGCGGGGCGGGGGGGGTGGGGTGGTAAATTGAGAGGGATGGACCGTAAAATGTGGTGGAAATGTGATAGTTTGAACTTTGACCTTGAGTTGCTATTATATTAGCTGTGCGAGTTAAATAATAGTTAAAAATGCCATCTTTTGTTACGCCACGTCCGGCTGATTAAATAATCCCTTCCTCATATCTGATAACACATGACACCTGAAGATTAAGACAATCTGTTATTACGCCACCTCCTCCTGATTAATTCTTATCTAACTTAATGCGACCCATTTATTTGGAATGAACACAGCACGTGTGATTTCAAATTGAGTGAACAATTTTCGACAGTAAATGATCGATTTCGACAAAGTACGTGAATTATGCGTCCCGATAACTCTTTCTCCCACGACTGATTCAAATCGCCCGATATTCATATGTTCAACGCTAAATGCGCTAGATCTGTGTTAAACAATCATGTTGCTGTAATGCTTGGTTTTTGCGGGTTCCTTATACTAACGCTGATTGGTTGATAGAAGGACACGAGACCCTGAGTTTGAATCGGCTAAACGTTCCTTGTACTGCGCGAGGAAGCCATCCTGATGCCACTTGCAGTTGAACTTACCACCCGTTTGATCAAGAATACCGTCCACTCCAGTGCCATTTGCCAAATCATGAAACAGTATGAAGCACAGTAGTATATAAAGTGGAAATTCCCGAGTATTTTTTAGGATGAAAATGGGGAGGAAATTGGTGAGGGTGGATGACGTCACGAATGACGTGACGTTCAGTGAAGTTACATCCGGTTGAAAGATCACATCCAGGTCACGGACGACGTCACGTCCAGTAACGGCACTTCCGGGTGAAAAGTCACATCCGGGTCACGGATGACGTCACGGATGACTATATATATGCGGATAGGTCCCCCGTGCATGTGGCTTCCCAGTCAGT
>JAVTVY010013263.1:0-57306 GCA_036873755.1 Hanleya hanleyi | reverse complement strand
TTTACAAAAACCTGACCTAAAAGATCATGAAACGGAATCTCGGGGAATAGCTTTATCAAAACAAACAGAACATAAAATCAGAACACATCATAATATATTAAGTTTGCATGCACAAATTGCCGGGACAAGTATGGTGGCTAAGAAGTCTATCTTTACGTGAAAGTATGGTGGCTAAGAAATCAACATTTCACAATATGTTTGCTCTGATCGTAAATCCCCCTAGTAAACCTCTTAAGAATTAACAAAATAAGCTGTTCAGCATATTTTGCTTGCTTATAATAAAAAAAAACTCAAAAGAAAGTCTTGAAATCAAGTTTTCAAAAAATTACAGAATAATAGGTTGACTATTTGTTCTTATAACTTCGAGCGATTTCTTCGTAAACATCTGTCATCAAACAAGTGCACCTGCAAAGCGATGATTTATTCTAGTCCTGTAAGGTGTCCTTCTGACAAAGTTTTCAGAGTTGCAAGGCACACGTATGCAAAACATATGGTGTTCTATTTGTGCCAAGTTTCCGTCGCCTTTTAAAAACGCGACGTCGCCTTTTGAAACGCGACGTCGTGTTTCGAAACGCGACGTCGCGTTTTTAAATCACGACGTCGCCTTTTGGAAAACACGACGTCGCCTTTTAAAACGCGACGTCGCCTTTTAAAACGCGACGTCGCGTTTCTTTCCTATGTTTTTGCATTGTAAAACTCGACACAACGGAACTCGACGTCGCGTTTTCAAAAGGCGACGTCGTGTTTCACCCACGTCTTGCTTGGCAATGTTAAAAGATAGGAAAGAAACGCGACGTCGCGTTTTAAAACGCGACGTCGCGTTTTCAAAAGGCGACGTCGCGTTTCAAAACGCGTCGCCTTTTGAAACGCGACGTCGCCTTTCGAAACGCGACGTCGCCTTTTGAAACACGACGTCGCCTTTTAAAAAACACGACGTCGCCTTTTAAAACGCGACGTCGCGTTTCTTTCCTATCTTTTTAACATTGCCAAACAAGACGTGGGTGAAACACGACGTCGCCTTTTGAAAACGCGACGTCGAGTTCCGTTGTGTCGAGTTTTACAATGCAAAAACATAGGAAAGAAACGCGACGTCGCGTTTTAAAAGGCGACGTCGTGTTTTCCAAAAGGCGACGTCGTGTTTTCCAAAAGGCGACGTCGTGTTTTAAAAACGCGACGTCGCGTTTCAAAAGGCGACGTCGCGTTTTGAAAAGGCGACGGAAACTTGGCACAAATAGAACACCATACGATTAACTAAAAAGGAACCAGCCCCAAGATGTATTCCATGCCACGAACCACGAAGATCTCACAGTGAAACATATTCTGATCGAATGTATAGATTTTAAGATTGTAAGAGATTGTTTTTATCATGTAGCTACTTTAGAAGATCTTTTTAGTCAGGTAAAAGAAGACTGTATTTTAGGTCATTTGAGATAAATCGGTTTGTTGTATGAATTTAATGTATGACATGTTTTTGGTGTGTTGTGGCACGTCATGATTGAAACTATTAAGATTATCATAGACTAATACAAATTGATTTGTAAAAAAAAATCAAAATAAAACCGGCATAAATTGAGTAGAGTGCAAGCCTTTTGCACCCGTTACTTATGTTATGGAAAATATTCACTTGAATATAACCATTGTCACATTTGAATTCGTCACCACCTTAGAGTCACATGTGAGTTGCACCAGTATATCTCATATGAAATCAAATGTTATGCTTTACACGTGACAGTGTGGGATAGCACATATGTAATATTAATGATTAAACGCACTGTTAAAAAGGGTGGGAAAAACGATGCAAAACGACAAGGAGTCACCAAAACTGATCCGGGTGATGATTTGCATCTTAGCCACGGTATGTGGATCTTGAATGACATGACCACACGGCCCTAGCACGGGCTTCAGCGGTATTCACACGTGTGAGATGTTCGATTCTTCCCATGCACATAATATTCGTTTGGTGCATTTTAGGACGGTGTAGCATGTATTTTCTCTCCGAGGAATAGATGGAATTTCACAATTCAATGACCTAGGATATCTTCGATAAATGTGTATTTAATTTTCTTAGGTACATGAGTAAGAGCGTGCCTGACAGTATGACAGCGCATGGGGTTTACGACACCAACGTCAAGACAATGGCATTTAACTCGGCAGAACGTTATCAGTCTTACCTTCAACAGACCGCAGCCGTGGCCCAATCCCGCCACATATTCCAGGAAGCCACTTCGAAGGCATATGGGAGGGGATCCGGTGGATTTTTCGGTATTGTCGGGGCTGGAGGTGGAAATAATGAATTTCAAAAGACTTCAAACTCTAACACGCAGACATCATCATCCTCAACCAGTCAAAACAGCAGCCAAGAAAAAGCTATGCAAACCTATATGTCTCTACTGGAGGTCGACGTAATTCGGTAAGAATTGTTAGTATGGAAACAAAACTGTACTTAATTCTGAAATGATATCATCCTCATTATGCAGTTCTGTATACTTCGAACCACCCCTCCTGGAACCACCCCTCCTGGAACGCATACTCTATTCGACTTACGACTTTGTTGTGGCGCGTCTGTTTAAAATTACAGCCAATGATCGGACGACGTTCAAGCCACTTTCGTTATATTCAGACAAAAAAGGAGGTTATACGGAGAAAAAGCTGAAGGACACGACATTGGGACGTATTTAACCCTCTCTCATACTGAACTATAGATTGTAATTTCTGCTAATTGGCCGCTAGATGGCGCAAGGGTATACTGCACGCTTGGCTGAACACAGGTGCCAGTCGTCTTTTGACTGCCGCTTAAACGGTGTACGACCGACAGTGTATTGAGCCCGACTCAAGATTACACAGCATGGGATCAATTGGGGTCTCCAGCTTACTCGTTAATTGTACAATCAACTCCCAATGTATCATCTTTAAATATATTTAACTCTGGTAGAATATCTGATCTTATAGACAAGCCTGTTACATACGCACAAAAGGCATACGTTGGAGCAGATATTGGACATTGAATTTAAGCAATAAAACTTAGATGAAAGAATATAACAAAATATGCACTTCAAAACCGATGAATATTAATAATAAAATTGGTTGAAGAGAAATGTAACGCTGTTGTATTATACATGTATTTTTACAGATTATGGCATTTCGACCTACCAGTTATAGTACAACGCTTGTGAAAATATGCAAGAAAAGTTTGTATAGATACCGTGTGAATTTCACTGAATAACACTTCCCTGTTCCAGTTTCAGTATTACGCCAACAAACATAAATCACAGCATTCTAATCAAGGAAGAGGAGTTCACACATTGTATTTGACAACAGATACTCATGAAAAATTACAGTCTACGTTTTCAGGGTGGGATAAAGGTGTAAAAAAGCTGTGCGATATTGTTTTTGGTGTTGATCACATAATCATATTATGAAAATCAACCTTCCTGTCCGTAACGTTTTCGAAGCCGCAGTAATGACAAGAACCCACGCTACATAATAATAGAAGGTTCAAGAGTTAAAAAACCAAGCTTTCGATTCTATTGTTCGACTTCATCCTTTGCAAACATAAAGTTTCTGAGTAAAACAAACCTCTCTGACTTTCTGAGTAAAACAAAACTCTAATGATTATATATTCTAAAGGCAAACGTTAAGACGGAAATGTGACAATACTTTAGGTGTTGATTATCTGGAGGATCAAAGAGACAGACCATAAAACCTGAGGCTGAAACTGTACATTGCCAGAGTGACTTACAACCCTAGAAGAACCTGCACCACATCGCCTCGTGCAATACACAATTGTGATCCATGCTTAATCCGCCCAGCAGGTATCGTCACCTGTCACCAGATCTCCGCGTTAATTGCCACCGACCGGCCCCCACTTAATCAGTCTAGCTGAACCCCTTATAGTGTCTTTCTCTAAAAATTAGCAAATTTTAAATTGAAATGGAAGCAAGAAGATATTTAATAATTAGACCAAATAAAGAACCATGAGATAGAACAGAATATGGTTTGTATAACGCCATGCTGGCAAATATCGTTGGCTGAACGGTGTTTTACCTATAAGCTTTTAAAAGTGAGCTACTTTCGGCTTTTTCGTGAAAACCTATGCTAAGGTATAGGTTGAAAATGCAAATTGAACCCTCATTTTTAAATCAAATTGGAAGCAAGTAAAACATTTTCCATGGGAAAATAAAATAGCACATCGTATGGATATACTATTCGAAATTAAGTTAATATGCTGGCAAATGTTGTCACCCGAACAGAAATGCTTGATTTTCAGCTTCGAAAAGCATGGTCCTATCTAATCTAGGTTAAATTTCGCAGGCCTTGTTGAGCAGTGGAGTCTGTCTGCGCCTGACAGAGTTGTCTTCCCTTACCAATGAAAGTTGGACATGGGTCTGGGCGATTTGGAGTGTACCGCAGCCTGGGGTGGGCTGAAAGTGCCCTCGCTCTCACCCGTCCTATATATGTTCGCTTCCCCTAAGACTAGAGTAGTGCTGAAACCACACTACATCTTTCTACTAGAAAATGTAATAATGAATTCAAGATGACCACCATGACGACGCCACACTGAAGTCATTTTCGAAAAAGGCATTTTTTAGACGATATTTCGAGCAGATTTTTCGATTCTTTTTTATTTATGTGCTTTCCTAGGAAAAACTGCATGATAACTGAAACGAATAATAATTTGGTGTGAAATAATATAGCTTTTCCCCACTTTCCCTCGCAGAAAAGGAAGAATTTTGACGAGAACATCACTTTTCTGGTACCCCAGTTGATCGCCATTTTGAATTTACCCACGATTCTCAGCTTGGATATTATGCAAATAGGTTTAGAATGACCCAAGATAATAAAGTATAAAGTCATGGAGTCGATAATAAAGTATAAAGTCATGTGTCGTTTCGGAGATAGGAGCAAAAACCAACAAGTAGGGAGTGGCCGAAAGTGACCCCCTCAAGCCAGTCAAAACAATCACGGATACGAACATCTGAATGTCTTCTGTCATGGCTCGGCCTTGTCAGACGAACCAAGACTAGGGATGATGATTTATATAGGTGCTTGACTGAATCAGTACGGACCGCACAGCTCTATATGGTCTACTGGTTATAACGTCCGCATCGCAAGCGGGAGGTTCTGGGATCAATCTAGGGTCGAGTGATAACAAAGGATAATGTGACTGGAGAAAGTATTATATATATGCTTCGGTGGTGCAGCACCATAAAAAAGGCGGCACTGGAATCGCTCTGTTGCATGTATGTACACCGTCGTGACATGAGTGGAAAATTCTCGAAATGGACATTAAGTCCTATTCACCGACACCGATTAATCGTGAGTCTAATTCTGTTGGCTCGTTTCTGGTGCTTTGACGTAGAGTCTCCTGAGTGGACGACAGGCGCTCACTGACTGATTTTTGAATACCTACAGTTATAAGTTAGCCTAGTGTGACCAGTTAGCGACCAATTTTACTGCATTTTTTAATCTTCGTTAAAACTGAATGACCCCTGGACCAAAGATTTCCATGGATTAAAGAAGAACCTGTTTGGGTTATTTTTGCATCATTTTCTCATTGTTTCCAGCCGAACTTTTCAAGTTTGGATGCCCAGAACCGCGCAGGGGCTACTCCGGATTTTTGGCGATCTGTGAAACCAATTAGCGTGGGTGTATGAATTTCATTATTTTGAAAAGTTCTTGTCCAATACTGGTGATAATTTTGCTTTAGATATACGGTTGGGCTCTTATGAATTTCCTTGCACCATGAAACGTTATACTCTAAAAAGTAAGTCCCGTTAGTTCATACAAACGATTCTCCCACCGAGAAAAGAAACAACTGGCATAAAGTTTGTGGAACAGTCGAACCGCATTGTGAAGTAAAACAATAATTGCTTCCTTGTCGTGACGCGTTGTTCAGTGCAGTGAGAAATTGCTCGACAGAAAATGTTTACGGTAAGGAAACTTAATTTTTCCAATTCTGAAAATTGTCAAAAAATCAATCCATCAGAAAATACGATGTTTAGCAAATATTTGAATTGCTGCATGGAAATCCAAGTGCGGTCGATATATTTTTCAACGGTGTAAACACGGATGTCGTCTGCTTCTTTTCGTCAAAGCAGAAATTTCGGATAGCACAGAACGAAGACAATAATATCGTATAAAATTTCATTTCATTCTGTTGCATTTTTTTTTGATTTTTGAGCAGGATGTATATAAGCCTCCGATATAAGGTCCACGGTATTGTGTTACAACCCACACGCTAACTGGTCACACTAGGCTATCAAGAATTGGAGCACACATTTTTGCCAATCTGGGTAAACCAAGATGGTAAATCAAGGGAGTACCATCTACCATCTAGACGTAACGCTATTTAAACTTCGTGCGAAATGTTCGCCGATATTCTGCGAGATCACATAATGAACCTATCACGACAATCTCTGACTTTTCTCTCAGACAATGAATGACGTTTATTCACGGAGATGTGTGGTGTCGTCCATCGGACCTTTCTCCTGAGACAGCGCCATTTTCAACAGCTCCGGGGGCGTGGTTTAACCTAGAATATTTGCCAGAGGTTGCTGCGTATTCGCTTGACCTTAAAGTGTTAGCCAATCAATTTGTGTTGACAGCGAAATCGACGATCACGTGCCAAATTAGCGCTAAGGTCATGAGGTCAAACCACGTCCCCGGAGCCGTTGAAAATGGCGCTGTCTCAAGAAAAAGGTCCGGTGGACGACTTTGAAAAGATCGACAAAAAGTCGAGCTGAGAACGGGATATGATCGGAACAACTGTTCGTGAACACTAACTAATATATTAGGAAGGCTTGGGTGAATTTTTGATGGCAAAATTGTTTTATTAGTGGTTATTCGGCTGTTTTGCTGGATTCTTGTCTCATTCCTTCTCTGTATCCCTTGCTATCATAGGCCTGCAGCATTGTCACATGTTTCCTGTGGAGACGACGCTCTCGCTCCGAAATTTCAGCTGACGATATCCCAATATTAATGGAATAACTTTCGCCAACTCGTCATAATTTAATGGAATAAAGTCATAGTCCATCATTTTCACTGAAGTGTCCGACATATAACTCACCAAAAGGTGGCATTTCATTATTTCTTCCAAAAAGACATGATAGATCGAAATGGATTGATGTTGTGTTGTGGCGCGTTTCTGGCATTGCAGTAGGAAAATGCGGAGAGTTTCGTAACCGAAATGGCCCGCTGAATCTGTCCGTTGTACCGTGGGTGGTCCTAAATGATAGACCCTTTTCATTATTTTTGCTATAAGATAAAAGGCTTGAAGGGTAATAAGTTCGTTATTCAGGTTTTTCTCCGGTTGTATGAATAGTTACACCCTCCCTGAAACTCATAACCCTTCAGGCAACGCCTCGCCTTGGGAAAACCTGAATAACTGATATTGAAGGAACCACCGATGTATATAAGTGTGGTGGTTGTCGCAGATTTTCTGGATCAAAACTTCTCCACTTTATTTATATGACTTTTGATGAAATACTATTCAGCGAACCATCGTGTCCAAAGAGTTGAAGTTGTAATGCCGAAAATCATACTCATCATAAAACTATATTTTATATATATTGTCATCGAAATATTTTTCATTTTTTTACAGATACGAACTCTTCCTGGACGAGTTAACCTTTAACGATTTGAGTATTGACTTCCTGAAAGACTTCGTCTCTCTTCCCATCACCTACGCCGGTGACCCCCACAAATTTCGTAAGTGTTATATTGCGATGATGAGTAAAAATAATAGAGATTGAAACTTAACATCATTAAAATCTAGCAAACTCCTGGCCGTTAGAATATTCAAATCATGGAGACACCATGTGTAATTAAGTATTCACACGACCAAGTCATCATCATCAGGATTTATCCACTATCAAGTCATATACTAGACTAATCGTAAACATCAACCGTCGCCAAATAATAGCAAATAATATCATGGTGGTGAGAAAAATGTCGGCGTAACAGGACATGACTGCACAAACAGACATTCTTAGTGGGTTCTACCCAAAAATATCCTAAGGATTAAGAGTGATAAAATTCTGTATCTCAGCCACACAATTATTGTAGTTGCTCATGTGGATATCTTACTGGAATGACCCCACGACCCCTAGCGGGATTAGATAGAACAAATTATGCAAATGGTTCATAGTTAAAAGGGTAGAAAAGAGTACGAGTTCTTATTCGGAATACCCAAGCCGTATCGCCTGTGTGAAATGGTTTGGAAGCTCCAAATACCCCCTTTCACTTTAATTCTTATATTGTAGAATCGCTTCGGCGCATCGACGGGTGCATTGACACGAGACTCTCGGTGTAATTTTGTGGTTCGTAATCTCTCTCATATATACATATTTGCTCACTATAGCCCAGGATAAGATGCGGAAAATTCAACCGATGGGTCACGTGTCAATGCACCTGTTGATGCGCCGGGGCAATTGTTTTGTTTAAGGATAATGTGGAGAAGGTAAATTGTGGGGAAACGCTCAAAGGATGACGGCAAGATGATTGCATCCGGATATATACTTTTCACTGCTAGGTTCCGTTTGAACGTTGTGATGAAGTAATTTTCCTTGAGTTGCCTATTATTGTGAAATTCCATACTCCTAGCTCGGGGGAACACTCTAGTATTAAATTCAGGTAATTTCGATGGAGATACCTGTCCTTGTTTCTTGTGCGACGGATGGATGGTTGTATAACGTCCAGGAATCAGCGGGGCGATAATTCGATGCATATAAGTAAATATTAATTTCTAGCCCGTTCTTATGATGGTTTAAAATATCTCCATAACTTTATTTCAGAGAGCTTCGTCTTCAGATGGGGGACCCATTACATCAAATCAGCGAAGTTTGGAGGACAGTTGAAACTTGCAATGACCAAACAAGCAGAGAGGGAGGAGACCATAGAAACGTTCGCCAAGCGAGCTCAAACAGATTACCAGGCAATGTTCAGGTGTGCAATCATATTGGGCACAGTACCCTAATAACTTCGTCTGTAGTTATAGTGTATATGTGTCGGATGTACCTGAGATACAACACAATCAAAGCGTGCCTGAGATACAACACATATCACGAATCGTTAGAATAGGTTTACCAGAAGACTATTCTGTGAAGTCATATGACGCAGTCAGTATGTCGGCACCTCTTCCCACTTCCCTTATATGTGTTGTAATTCCCATTTCAGTCATACGAACTTCCGTGTCAATAGATCTACAACCTGATGACGTTTTATCGCTCTTTCAATCACGTGACAATCACGTGATAATTTGTGCATCCATTCATCTGCATGACAGGTGATTAATACTCCTGAAATCTATCATCGCTTATGTAACACGAAACTAATGTCGTAAAGCTTGAAGTCCTATATGTAACCCAACACGAAATTAAAGCCTGCTCTTCCGGTTGTGCCAGTCCGGGGACCTCGCGTTAGCAATTAAATTGATGTCGTGTTACATGAAGGAGGTGGCAGTGTAATTGAATTGTATTATTATCCCCTCCTGCCATTTAATTTTGTTATGGATGTACATTACATCACGGGATGGAAGTTGGATAACCATTTTGGTCACATTTTTATTCGGCTTCGAGCAATATTGCCCAAGGAACCACCTCATATAGATGTGGGGAATCCAGTTGCACTATAGTCTGCATTCGATCTCACGTATTTGTAGTGTTTGATTAGTCAGGTATAAGATCGCCTACTAAGTAATTTTGTGGAATGAATGACAAGACCGGTTTTAACTCACATAAATAAATAAATATCGAAATACTGTGGGAATTTTGAACAAAGAGAGACACTCCGTTCTCTGTACAAATCATCGTGATTGTAGTTTTGTGACTGGTATGGTGGAGAATGAAGCGCCTGTTCGGCGTCGGACCCAAAAGATATGTGTTCTGAATAAATAATTGCATTCAATTAGTACTCCCTCATTTGGGCCGCTTCTTCTATCTAACGGTCACGTATTTCATCATTTTCCATGAGATGACTTGACAGGGCTATTCCTTCATCACTCTAAAATACTTGCATCTAGTACCGCTCAAGCCGATGCTAGGGAAATAATCATCTTCCATTGAACAGGTTGGGGGAAAAAACAGGCTTTGATGATACCCATCCTTTGCAAATAGATGCAAGACGATTCATTGTTTCATCCTTGTCCTGTTGGCCGACAGCACTGATAACTTTTTGCTGCCTCTCTAGTTTCATGATGGTTTGCATTTGGTTCTAGCAGTGTCACACTAAAATCATATTCCAAGACGTGACAAGGTTTAGGCTGTAGGACTCTCTGGTAAATCAAGATATTAATAGACAGTATCAGCGTGCTGTTCCATCCGTCTCCCCTTTAGCGATTGATCATTCGACCCACCCCATTTTAAATTAAGACGAGCATTCTCACTGGATGACCGTTTACACGAGCCGTCCCAATCTTCATACACAACCACGCCTGTCTCAGTTGACCCATGGCATAGCCCGGCCGTGTTTTCGATTTCAAAACCTGCCGTCTAATTGGAAAAATGTTGTTGCTGTATCAGCCAGTAGTTGGCCCTCCGTAGGAGGATCCAATACTAGGTTACGCCAAGCTTAGGCACTGGGTAGGGTTTTAACACTGACGAAACCACACACACTGGAGAATACGTCTGATACTGGCGTTCAAACTACTTCTAATTCGACCTTCGGCGGTCCCTCGGTAGCTGAGTGGTCTTAGGCGTTTCGCTGGTGATCGCTAGCCTCACGCCGCTGAACGGAATGGGTTCGACCCCCGCTGCATCTGTGTAGGTTTGCCAGTCACTGCTGACGGGCGGTGGTTCTCTTCGGGTACTGCGGCTTCCTCCACCATTCAAACTGGCTGTCACTATAAGAGTGAAATAAAATTGAGTGGGACATTAAACCAAATCCACCCCCTTCCGCCCTCCGGACCTTCGGAAAGACATAATCGGTTGAAGGATGCAAATATGAAATAAATAAAAACACATCCGTTGAAAATCAATGGCTGATTGCCACACGGTCAGTGTAATGTCAAGCGGGCAGTGACGTTTCGCGCCTCCTATAACTAACGAAGTCTATCTCTGGACGCCATTATTCTCTATTTGAAAAGATACAAACGACATATAATCTGTTTGATTCATTCTTTTCTTACCCCGATCTCAGCACTTACACGGCTCGCTCCCAGCAGTTCAAGTCTAGCAGTTGGTTCCATTCTAGCACCAGTACCAACGAGAACACGCAAAGTAATTCTGGTGGGAACACACATTCCACAGCGGAAGCATCCCAAGATACTAAACAAGAATCGTAAGTTACTTATATACTATATCTTCTACATAACGCACCAACAAATAACTGTTCTGGAATATAGATGTCATGTGCTTATAGATTATTATGGATTAAGAATACTGATCAGCGATACGGATTTGATATTTTTGGAACATCATGATGTCTTGCCGGCATCATTGAAAACTGTTGACCGCTTCTCTCTTGCAGGAAACAAGCCTATGTTTATGTATACTATGATTGTCTTTTTGAATTTGGTGCTAATACTGTTATATGGAATATGGAATAGGTCTTTGGATTATGGACGCGGATATTCTCTAATGGACGACGGCTGAACTATGAATGACGGACCAGACGCTTGTGATTTGTAGGTACCGTCACAAATTAACAAAATAGATCGATCATCACGCACCAGCACACACAGTCGGGCGAAGATGCAGGTCGTAAACCGGGCACGTTCTTCAAAAGAGCTCAAGTTAAACAACGGGATAAATGAGCGATAGCGTTGACTATACGAAAACGGGAGGGAATATATGAAATAAAATTGTCATATACCAAACCTAGTATTTGTTCAGATTACCTCACTTTGCATTAAATAATTATTTTTAGTCGTTTTCAAATAAACAGCATTTTTGCTCATTTCTCTCAGTGATTAACCCAGACCCCTATGAAGGACATGTTCGGTATACGGCCTGCGTCTTCATCCGAATGTGTGCGCTGATGCGTGACCATCGCACAAACTGGCAAATCGTATATTCGCATTCTTTTCTTGATTTCAGACGAGAGCAGGAGTATTCTAGTGAGGTTCTGATGGTAGAAGGCGGTGATCGGTATATAGCCACTGTTATCACCGACCTTTACACTTTAGGGTTCAAAAACGAACTGGCTGAATGGCTACAGTCAATTCCAACCTACCCCAAGCCATTTGGCTTCCAGATGGCCCCTATAACAGACTTATGCCATTTGGACTACAAGGCTTTGTTTCCTAATGGCACGGTAGACATGGGGTGTTTTGGTAAAAAGTAAGTAATCGTATCAAACGTAAGTTCTGTTTGAGGGCGTCAGTGTATATATCATAATATATGCGAATCGAAGTTATTGCTGAGACACGACGGTGTCCACGAGTGAGTACTTGGTTACGTTTATCTTGGTTTTATCTTTTGAGTCAATATTGGCTTTATCGAATCGCCCTAAATATCTTGGAATATCGCGTCTATGTTCCTTGTCACTGGTGCATGGCCAAAAATAACAAAATTATTTTGACATACGCAGGAAATTGCAGGAAGACGAAACAGGAAGAGCGTATTACGTCACTGGATCAGAAATCAACAGCGCGACTACACAGAGCAGAAGACGATATTGTGACTACAGTTCGCCCGAGGACTTTGAAGAATCGTTGCGGAAACGATGCTATTCTTTGGAGAAAGCCATTTCGGGTTACCTGGAGGAGGTAAATGAACCTAGTGTGTACCAGATAGTCTATTCTAGACGTTTTCTCCCATATATGCCAATTATACAATTTAGAAAATAAAATGGCACGGTGGTGGGGAAAAATGTCGGCGAACTGACAAGAATTCACATGATCCCACAGACCAATACTCTGACTATTCCCCTCAAACACATTCACGGATCTAGAGTGAGCTGTTTGACGTTCTGTATCACAGTCACGGATCTAGAGTGATCTGTTTGACGTTCTGTATCACAGTCACGGATCTAGAGTGATCTGTTTGACGTTCTGTATCACAGTCACGGATCTAGAGTGAGCTGTTTGACGTTCTGTATCACAGTCCCGGATCTAGAGTGAGCTGTTTGACGTTCTGTATCACAGTCACGGATCTAGAGTGAGCTGTTTGACGTTCTGTATCACAGTCACGGATCTAGAGTGAGCTGTTTGACGTTCTGTATCACAGTCACGGATCTAGAATGAGCTGTTTGACGTTCTGTATCACAGTCACGCATTTAATATCACTGTTCATCAATGTAAGAATTGGGTAAAACTGACCAGATATTTTTGGGTACAGACGTGACACAAAAGTGTTAAGTCGTTTTGATCCAACTATTTTGGGTAGGTCACGTCAATACCCAATCCTTCTGACAGCGGTGAGCACACCTAGACTGGAACGACCACAAGGCACCTAGAACCGACTTTGGTTGAATTAGATACAAATATCGAAGCTCTGTCAACAAACCTTGTGGAAATTGATGAGATTTGTCACCGTCAGATGTAAGATACGGCTGTTAACACCAGTTAAACACTAAATAACAGTGTTTTTCAACACCCTTTATCGATTTTGTCTATGACCCAAAACCATATTTTGATGACTGCTTCAACACCAAATAATATTGTTGGTCATCACCAATTGAAGATGTCGGGGACATACGACATTGATCTTACTCAACACCATTAGGTGACGGTGTGCTCAACATCTTTTTTCTTAACTAACACACTTTTTCTGGTTGTGCACTACATAGACCAGCTTATATGGACGGACCACTCTAAATATCCTGGAATCTGACGTTCAACATAAACCAGCTTATGTGTACGGAGCCCTCTGTAGTTATCCTAAGACGAACACAGAAAAATGGTGTTAATTTTTGGTGTTAAGCCAACACGATTTTTTGGTGTGTCAACAGCTGCATGGTCAACACCATAAAATGATGCTGTGAATTGGTGTTGACCGATTACAACAGCATTGTGCTCGATACCTTTATTTTGTGTTAATCAATGCCCATTTTCCTGGCTGGGGAAGTGTACATCCACTTCGCTCATAATACTACATTCACGAGGCTTGTAGGCCCGTTTGTTTCGGCTTTCACAAAAGTATACCATAATTTCTGATAACCAATGGTGAGATCTGTACGCATTTCTCGATGACTAATTTGATTAACTGGTAATTATATTTATCTACTTTGCTGTACATCAATATCAATATTTTACTTGTTCTTCGTCTTAATTGCAATATGATAAGACAGATCGCATTACCAAGAAATGCCGTTCAAACTCGAGTACAGAAGTCATGATTCATTCTTAAAACGTCTCGTTGTTCTAGATCAGTTCCGATTGTTTAGTTAGACATAAGCACACGATTAAATAAATACAATTTAAATCAGTGTTGTATTGCTCCTTGTGTCCTCATCCTGTGGTGGCTTGAAAAACACTCTAATTAAACTACATTTTGTACAATTGATGATTTCAGGGCCCTGTGCCTATCTCCGATGTAGAATTACCGGCTGGTGGGGCCGATTGTGACATTGGAAACACTGAGCTAACGAGCGAAGCGGATTCTCCAAATACCATACTTCCATGGGAAAGATTGATAGATGGATCTCCATTTCAGGTCAGAGAGGAAAAGAATAATTAAAATTTTCTTTAATTTAATTAATTCAAAAATTTGACAGAACAAAACTGTTTGAACAAAGAGCCATTTCAAATAGAATGCTCTTTTCCCAAAATCAAATATTTGCTGGTAGTATTTTAAAACTTTGGCATGAGATGTAATGAATGCAGTAGGTGTGTATTGTTCACCAAACACTAGAAAGACGATCTTCTCGCTGTGGATAATCGCTATATAAATGACGCAGTGAAGGATATATATCCACCTTCACTGGATTTGGAGGAAACTGCAGATAGCTCTACCGGCACATCATATTTAGACCTATATCTCTATAAAAATGAAGCGGGCCTTCTCTCTCGTCGACTTTATGACAAAAGAGATGATTACAATTTCGACATCGTAATCTATCCCTTTCTGGACAGTAATATTCCAGTGGGACCTCCATATGGCGTATATATATATCTCGCCTAGTAGCATTTCTAGATACTCTGTTAAATGTGACGATTTTAATCAACGCCACAAAACATTGTTGCAGAAACTTATAAACAGGGCTATACCACCAAGCGCCTCCACTCAAAGTTCCTCTTTGGCGACACATATCACATGCTGATAGCAAAAAACGAGCGTAGCGTGCAAGATCTATGGCGTTACGTTTCGTAACTTGTGTCTAATTCCGCTTAACTCGGGGCTAGGGGCCGTATGAACCCATGTACTTCAAGATCCTTCTGATGTTCATATAACCAGTCACAATCAAAGCGTGACTAAGATATATCATTCTCTAGATGACGACTTTATAACGAATATCATATGGATTAAGAATACTGATCAGCGATACGGATTTGATATTTTTGGAACATCGTGATGTCTTGCCAGCATCATTGAAAACTGTTGACCGCTTCTCTCTTGCAAGGAATTAGCTTATGTCTATGTATACTATGATTGTCTTTTTGAATTTGGTGCTAATGCTGTTATATGGAATATGGAATATGTCTTTAGATTATGGTCGCGGATATTCCTTAATGGACGACGGCTGTATTATGAATGACGGACCAGACGCTTGTAATTGGCTTACTTTCTCTCAATATATATCCCTGTTTCTCTTCATCAGTCATGTGCGTGGCCGTCAGTGGCCTACCTGTCTCTCTGTATATGGCCGCTTCGCCTCCACCACTCCAGATCCGTCAGTTCGAACATACTTTGTCCTGACAATATCTCAGTTGCTTTTGCTGTTAGATTTCCGAAACTTGGATAGGTTGCAAACTGGGTTAGCATTAAGGTTAGCTGTGCATTGGTCTTAAGTTTTCTTCTGTGTGACCATTTCCGCTCCATCAGACAAGATACTTGTCCTGACAATATTTCGGTTGATTTCGTTGCCAGGATGTTGGAAATATGGCATGATACAGCTAAACCCATATTAGATCTCTCTCCACCAAAGGAGAGAGCTTCAAATCATTTAGGAGACTGATATCGACAAGAAAATGTAACGCACAATCTTCCTCGGTTGAAGAATCGATCAACCGAGTGTCAAATCACATACCTTAAATACTTGGGAAGGATCACGGTATGCTTACAACCGCGAGTTACTCTTTCTGGGGTCTTTTCTGACGCGCCTGTTCTGATTCCCCTTTCAAATATGCAAGGGAACAAGATGGTTTCCATCAAGAGAGACGCGGGAAGACACCAACATTTTGCTTTACCCAAATGAATTACCATGTAGCTTTTTTCGTATTTCATTAGTCAAGACTGTCTGACCATCATTGGCAACATTTGTTTGGATCTTATCATAATTGCCTTTGCTGGTAGAATTCGGAAACGTGAGCTAGCCTGTATTTACCTCTATATGTCTGTTCTATTTCTGTTGACTGGTTATGCCTGTCCTGCTTAACTACAATATACCCTAAATATAACACCCTTAACTCTGTAACTTGGTTAGATCCCTGTGAGAATCTGAAAAGCAACTCGATAATTGGTTATTTTATGCAGATGAATGCAATCTGGCTAATGTGCATGGGACTGTGGGAGCGGGATACTTTACATTATAGCAATTCGGCTAAAATGGATCTGCGTTTTTATTCTGGGCAACACATACCCTTGATCGGGCGACTGTATATTTTGACTAATGTAAATAGTAGTAGATTATGTTGCGCATTCTCAAAAAGTCGATATCATGTGCTGTAGCTTGAATAATTGCTTTGGGCCGAACCTTCAACCCTCCGACTGGGTTCAGGAACTAGGATATTCAGGATATTTTTTGGCTTTCGGAGATAATACATAAAGAAATGGTAAGTTAATGCGGCGGAATGCCATAGCAAATAAAAAGCATTTGAGCTTGCGGTATGAAATCAACATCCTTTGATTCCAGCCGTAGTAGAAAGCAGTCGTCTGTATATCAAGTCATTGTTGAACAGGCATATGTAATGAATCCCACAGGTGGCATTCGATACACCTATGGATATAGATGGAGTGGCGGGAAAACAGGCCACCCTTGTAATGTTTTACCAAGAGGCAACGCAGAAATGGTTTGTACGAACTGCCGAAAGGATCCACCTGTATGACGGATGGAACAACAATGGAAGTGGAAACGTATCAGAGCACAAGGTGAGGAACAAGCCGGAAAGAATGACAGATGTCATCCGTTTTATTGTCTTACACAGTAATGTATGTCTTACGCTGTACGGGGGTGCTTCCGCCACCTTCAATGTGTGCATTTCACCTACAAAGAAGCGTGGCTGAGATCCAGAATCACATAAAAACTCGATAACTATTTTAGGTTTTACAACTGACATAGGTGTGATTGTTACGCATTACTTTACCGCTGGAGGCAATTTCCATACAAAGCTACGGCCCTTCGATTATAGCCTTGCCGTACGGCAGCCATCTTGGACGCGAAAACGGCTTTTAGCACTCTTCGCGCAGGAATATTCTGATATATGACTGCGCGGGGAGCAGCCTAATACCGACGAGATTTCCGATGTGTTTTGCTAATTATTCCTGAATCAGGCAGCAATATTGGGCTGCATTCACTGCAGCCCAGCTAAGTATGTTTTGCAAACAGAAGTAGGCCTAAACTAGCCCATAATTATAATTATCGAAAAAACAGTTCACCTTGTTAAGAGCAAACGGAATTTATTTAAAAAAAATGAACATCGTTTTTAATCGAAATTAAAACGTCACACACATCTATAGCCGGGTGGAATCAAATACCAATATATCGAGTATGTTTGATAAAGATGATTGGCCTGCTAAATGTACGTTTGCGAGATGATGTCTTGTTTCTAGGCTATATGAATAATCGCGACCCTGTTCGGAGGTTGCGCTGGAGGGTCTTTCACAACGAATCAAAACTCCGGGATTGCCCATTAATGAAAGCGGTAAATTAGTACACAACAAACACCTACACAATGATTTTCAATTTAATTCTAAACAAAAAATATAATTAAATTGGCAGTTAAATCAACGGCAGAGCTGTGTCTCGAAAAGACTGAAGTTCAGGTCATACATCCACAACTCAATTTTCAGGGATTTCCTGAAAAACAGCGATTTCTCCATTGAGTTCATGGAAAATGTCCTGGATTTCAGGCAAAAATTCCTGAAAATTGAGTTGTGGATGTATGGCCTGAATTTCAGGAGAAATCCCTCAATCATTCTGAGTGTTGGCACGGCTGTTGTGTAGAACCTCTGCCCGGCTTGGACGTAGAGCAGAGGTCGACCTATTTAGGTTTCCAGGCAAGCGCGGTTTGTAGAACCACGGCGCCAAATGCAAAACTTGTATAATGGGCTGGCTTTCTATGATAGTTGTCCGACGAAACGTATCTACATGTGACTATTTCCGAAGTTATGAGAAAATATTCGCTATGGGATGGCGCAGCGTGCGAATTTACGATGACCAACATGTCTCGTGCTCATTATGGATCACTTGAATTTGACCGGGTCAACAGGGAAGTAGTCTGCAAATAATAATAAAACGGATCATTTGGGGACAAAACCGCAAGAATTGAAATTAAAGTAGATTATTTTTCAGTACAGACTACAAGAACATTGTAGTATGGCAAGCCAAAGTGCTTTTTATTCCGAATTTCCGATATCGGAAATTCTAATTTCCGATATCGGAAATTGCAATTCCCGATATCGGAAACAGAATTTCCGATATCGGGAATTAGAATTTACGATATCGGAAATTCAGTGACAATTTTCGATATCGGAAATAGAATTTCCCATATCGGGAATTCAATTTCCGATATCGGAAATAGAATTTCCCATATCGGAAATTGTCACCGAATTTCCCATATCGGAAATGAAAGCTGGAAGCTTTACAAAACCTAGGGGTGCATTCCACACCTAAATGATGTGCGGCTAAAAACAGGCATGAGTTCGGATCTTCGGCCATATTGTTGTTGTTGTTGTTCCGGACGTCCCTCCTTTCAGACTAGGAGCACCCTCTTGCTTACAGTAACCCCACCGCTTATTAGGGTGGTCGAGACAGGGTCAGTAGCAGTCGAGGTCCCGTGGTGTGCAGGCTGTGCAAGTAACTTATTTACGTGCATTGACACCTCCTGACTGTACATATAAACCCGTCCCTTTATCTGACCAGGTGTGTGCGATGTACTACTGCACGCTTAAAACTGAAGTGTTGAAACTTACTCGCAAGTGTTGAAATAACCCCTTAAGTGTGTCCACAGGGACAACACTTAAAGAGCAGTCCCTGTGGACACACTTAAAGGGTTATTCCAACACTTTACGAGTAAGTTTCAACACTCTAGTTTTAAGCGTGTGTGAGTGGATTTATATAGCGGTCACTGAAAGACACCCAGGTACTTTATTCCCCAAGTGCCTCCGCTGGCGAAGGTAGCGTAGCAACTAGTTCCACCATCAGTCCATATTACCCTGGACACCGAGTCAGTCCAGCGCCTTGTGAATAGGCGAGTATATATGTAAGCGGCCACTGGCGAGGCACGAACCCACGCCAGCTGTAGCACTCCGGTTCAGAGTCAGACACTCTAACCATTCGGCCACGACACGCTCACGGATGTGAAATAAATAATATGATAAATAGATGTAAAATCTTTAACAAAAACCTTGTAAAAGTATATATTTTCTAAATGGGCACACTCGTGCCCTTATTTCAGGAGACTTGTGAGCTATTGAAATTGAAAAGGAAAGATTTGCAATCCTCCGTAACCCTTCTTCAACTTTTCTGAACAAGGGTTATGTGTAACCCGGCAGCTCGCCTTTTGGGTATTCAATAACATGCAGCTTCACATAAAGATCGAGCCCTTCAGGTTGCACATCACTGGCAATGACAATACATATTGCAATAAAAATTTGACTTCTTCGTCAGTGATGCTGAAGTTGGATTGAAGCATGAACTATATTATAAAACTTGAAATAAAGATTACCTTTTTTTCCAAAAGTAAGCTTATACATGTCATTATGAATACATGTACAATTGAAATTTTGTCTGAGATGTGGGTGTGAAATGCCTGGACAAATATGGTTCGTGCAAAAGCTTGAGGTTAAATCATGATGAGGAATGGGATTCGATACCAAAATTGAAGGAAATGGTGTTCTTCATTAAAGGCGACACAAAATTCCAAACCACCAGGGGTTAATATTTAATATTGTACTTCTGAAATGAAATAATGTCATTAAACTATTAGTACCGTAATTACTATAAAGGAATATATTGTAGTTGATTTGACGTGTTTGTGTATATGTAACAGGTCGGTGTAAGAACGCATTGTTGAGGCTTTTGTTGAGGCTTTTGTGCAGCTGAAAAGGGTCACGTCTAGACGCATTGTTGAGCTCAGACAGGCTATTGTAGGCTCTGTCTTGTGCGTAATTCTTACACCAAGTATAAACCTACAATGTACACTGCATCTCCTACCTAATAGGTTAGTATCACATATAAGAGATATATGCAGCTTCGCAAAAAGATCGAGCCCTTAAGGATGGCACATCATTTGAGGTTGCACATCATTGGCAATGCACATCATTTAAAATAATAAATTTATTAAGAAATATGATTTCTATATTTAGTGATATTGAGGTTGGATTGAAGGAGGAACTATATTATATAACTACCAATAAAGATTACATTTTTTCCAAAAGTAAGCCTACACATCCCATTGCATAGATCTGATGAATACATGTTCATGTATACATGTAGTTAGGAACAATAGGTGTGCAATTTTGAGCACGTTCTTGGTGTAACTTTGTGTGATGATATGTGAACAAACAAAGCTAATAACAGTGCAATAGTAGGACTAAATCTATCATTTCCAACAGGCAATGGGACACTTGCACTGTGGTAAACCTTCACATTTGTATGCAAATAAAAGAACGCAATGACAACTGTGTCCAATCATACTGTAATGCTCCATAATAATGTGCACGGGTAAAGACTGAGCTCACAAACTGATTCAAACTCACTTTTAATTAATATAGTAAGTTAAATGTGTGGACACAGATATGGTTGTACAAAAGCTTCAGGGTCAACGAGAATTTGATAAAATTTTAGGAAATGGCGTCCTTCATTTAAGGCGACACGAAATTAAAAACTAACAGGGGTTCGGTACTGCGGGATTCCCCCGCCAGTTATTTTGATATTGTACTTCTGAAATAAAATAATGTCAAAAACTATTAGTAAATACTATAAAGGAATATACTGTATGTGATTTGGTATGTATGACTGTGTATACAATGTACACTGCATCTCATGCCTAATAAGAAGTCAAAATTATTCTAAGTCCAGCCTAAACAGAAAAGATTAACCCAGAAAACTTTCTAAGTCCAGCCTAAACATAAAAGTCTAACCGGACACCAACACCGACACCAACACTTTTCCCCTCTCTCTCCCAATACCTCGCCTACTTCGTATATGGCGAGCTAAAAACTCCATAAAATATATGAAAATGTGTCAAATTCTACTCGCAACCCAGCGAAAACGTATGAAATGATTTTCTTTTTATGTATGTTAAAGTGTTTCCCGTCCAAAGGACAATTTAAAATGGCGAAGAAAACAGGGGATCGACCTACTCGTTTTTTGTAAAATTTTATGGCCATAAAGGAATCATCATTTTCGCTTCCCGAAAAAGTACGGATTTTGGTCCGCCAGATATTCAATTCCGACACGATTAACTCTGTAGAGGCGAGTGGGTGCGATCAACAAGCAATTATTATATCCTCGTTTGGAGAAATGGTTTCGTCCAGCAGGGTGATACTATATATATCAGTTAGTAGAAAGGTAAGAAGAATTACCTTGCTGTCAAAATCGGGCGACCTTCCCTATTATAAAATTAGGGAGACACCACTTTGTACGAAACCGTGGCAAGTGTGGAGTGCACCCTAGAGTTGCAATTTCCGATATCGAAAATTCAGTGACAATTTTCGATATCGGAAATTGCATTTCCGATATCGGAAATTGAATTTCCGATAACGGGAATTGAATTTCCGATATCGGGAATTGTCCCCGAATTTCCGATACCGAAAATTGCAATTTCCGATATCGGAAATTCAATTTCCGATATCGAAAATTCTAATTTCCGATATCGGGAATTGCATCGGAAATTGAAGGTCATGAATTTCCGATATCGGAAATTTTAATTCCGATATCGGAAATTTTAATTCCGATATCGGGAATTCAATTTCCGATATCTGAAATTCTCGAATAAAAAGCACTTTGGCTTGCCATATTGTAGGCGTAAACTGGTCTTGGCATTCAGTTTCTATACAGTATATTGCGAAAAGAATGTTCCTGTCTTATTAGTATTGTGTGTGTGTGTGTGGTAAATCTTCTTTATGGGCAGAGGTTTTCCTGTAGCGTAGCAGATTGAGCTGCCGTATGAAAATTTGACTAATATGTAACATGTGTTTGCACAAGACACTGAATTTGCTCTTGTTTTTGATTACAACGCTATCAGAATACAGCATGTGGGTGACATATACCCAAGTCTATTTCCCGATCTATCTTGAATGCTATCCCTTAAAAATTAGTCGAATCCAGCGATGCGATAAATGAAATCATTCCATATCATTGAATTGTAGATATCTGTTCGAGGGTTGTTGCTGGATTATGACGACAACACTGGGTTACTAACACTGAGTGCGGAAAATTTCGACTCATCAAGAAGAGTTTTTCCGGGACTGTCTGAAAGTTTCCGCGGAACAACGATGGCCAGTGTTAATGATTTATCAGTACATCATGAGATAGATGAACATAGGTTTGTACAAGGATGTTACTTGTGATGTGTTGTGATTTCAAAATCTACACGAAATCTGAAGAAAAAACCCCCACTATCAATGCGATGTTTGGGGGACCGTACATGGGGATGGGGGAGACAGACGAGCCGCAGTATAGTAAGCGCAATCTTTTATTATTTCTGGGGCTTCGACCACAGTTTGATAACTAAGTAGGGAGCCACATGCACCTGGAACAATCAGATATTTCACCGCAATACGACAATTGTGTAATTAGCAGTTGTCAGGTCGCCAGCTAATGCCACAACTGCGTTTTGACAATTGACACTCTGTCACTAAAAAAGCAAAAGGGCAGCGAGCATGTTGACGCTTATTGTCACAAGTGGAAAACAATAATTATTTGAGGCAAACATAGACAGGACCTGCAAAGTAGGGTGAGGAAGATGACTTGGGGGTCCAAGCGTAATGTTATATCTCACCTAAGTAGGTCAAATTTTCATCAAAAGTAGATCAGTTCAGAACTTGCTGGTAACAGTCCCTTAATGCACGTTTAACCCAAAAATCAAGGTTCTAAAGTTAACGGTTCTCCTTATTTTACCGACGAAAGGATTCTGATGGACTGACTGACTCACTCATTACCGGACAATTTGCAAATTAGAACCTACTTCGTAGGAATAAACTTATCTCACATGATGTACGACTTAATCTTTGATATACTTGCAATAGCAACAACTAATGACACAATTGTCGTAATTGCGTCATAAGCGGTCGATTCTGCATGCAGAGTTGCCAGCTATTGTCACATTTACGACAATAGGGGTTGACTCCACGTGCAAAGTCGCCTGTTAATGACGCAATTACGACATTAGCTGGCGACTTGACAACTGCTAACGACACAATTGTCGCAATTTCTGCATTTGTTATTTCTGTAAGCGTGATTAGGTCACATAGGCTTTGTGTCTGGGGTCTTAGTGAATGTGGACTGTTGTGGACGTATTGTTGTATTTTGACTTGATGGAAACATAAATCACTGACCTTCTGTCTGGTTTTTCGATTTGCTCTGTCTGGTGTTCAGATATCTCCATTGAACGACCAATGTTCAACAGATCAGTCAATGACATCCCAGAATTCCGAAGAGCTCTACGACGAGTCGGGTGGATTGGCATTTCTGTATGATCTGTGATTTGATTTCGCCGTTCAAATCAGTAAACTCACATTCAACAACTAGTTGTCCAAGTCTGTTATGAAACGCATTTAGAGTTTCTTCTCCAGCATAATGTAGAAGTAAAGGCTTGTATGATCTAACCGCCTTGCAGTAACGCGAGTGTCTGCCAATCCCGATAACTCTTCAAAGTGGTTTGAAGGGAACATAATTTGGTAGGGGCTTTATGGTTGGCTCAGTCAATTCAGACGCCACGATGGCGGGGTATCTTCTGATGTCAACGCACTTCCGCCAGTTTGGCACCATAATGTGGGGTAGAAATATGGACTGGTCATTGGGTTAAAGCGGAGACGATGACCCTATCCCCCTCCCCGACTGCAAGTAAAGTAGTAAAAATGCGGCCGGGATATCATAAGATTATTAAATATTCAGACCTGGGCGCTCTGAACACCAATTTCAACTGAAATCAGTAATATCTTACATAGCGACATACACGATTGGGGGAACAATTTATAGGACATTCATTTATTAAGATTGCACAATTTATAGAAGAATCACACACTCCCAGTTGACCAAATCCCACAGCATTTTACCTTGACTATTTCCTGGTTATAGCTGATCCACTTGTGCAATAGTCTGAATCTAAACAGCCACGTAAGTATATAATTTGACCTAATTATCCGAAATACAATGCCCTAAAAGTCAACCAAACTCCAAATGTAACTGGCCTTGTGCCAAATTATATATAGATTCGTTCTTTTTAAGGCTGTCAAAATATTTATTTTTTTTTGCATGCAGGACCAAGTATGGTTTTGGCGCCATCCCTTGTAATGTTGTCTGGTCTAATGTACATCGCTTTAATCCAGGCAGTGGTAACGGCAAATGTGTGTCATTCACGGCGGTCTCCGTGGGTGATATATTTCTGATATTTTCGGAAGTCCCAGCCGACCGTGAAACTTGGTACTACATTCAGATATCCCGACGTGGTGTGGCCATGTATAAGGTAGGACTTCTCCATCGTACACAACCAGGAAAATGGTGTTGATCAACACAAGAAAGGGTGTTGAGCTCAACATCAATAAATGGTGTTGAATTTAGACCAATACCACATGTCCTCAGCACCCTTCATTGGTCTTAGCCATCGCCATTAATTGGTGTTGAACCAGTATTATAACTTATTAGTTAACACCCAAATATGGTGTTATTCCATTTTCAACACACTTTATCGGGATTGACAAACACCATTATTTGGTTTTGAACTGACCTCAACACCATTTATTAGTGTTCACATGGGTCAACACCATTTCTCAACACCACATTATGGTGTTGACCAGCCTTCAACACCATAATGAGCCAACACCATTTTTCTGGCTGTGTTTATTGTTTCAATACAACGTTATCTTTTCATTTTCACTAAATTCTAAGGCACTCTCCACCTAATGGTTTTTTTGGTCAGATATTGTAGAAAAATAAAGAAATAAAACACCACCGGTATGTATGTAGTATACACTGGGTATGTATACATATAAAATTATGTCCAATGATATGTTTTATTATTTTATTTTGCTAGAATATGTGATCAATAAACCATTAGGTTGCGAGTGCCTTAGACAAAATACTATTAACATTGTAGGCTGCAAGGTAAATTGTAGACTGCTATGAAAATTGTTAAATATCTTGATATTTCGCTTGAAAAAGATGCTATCAGCCTATACTGGATTGTTTGCCCCATCTCCCATGTGAAACAATCACATTTGACAACAAGCGACAGAGAAGAGCGATCACTTACCCCCCGATGTTACATCAATGTTACGTCAATATGACTGATTTGGGTAACAACGCAGTGCCAGAGAAACTGGAACTCTTCTGTGAGGAGATAATTTTAGTCCTTACACAGAGATGTCCGTAGTCAAGATTCCAAAATATCTGATCCTGTATTGAAGGTTTCATCTCTGTGGCAGAAATGTATTGAATTTGGACCACTGTGCATTTCTCTTCATTTATAGATTTAATTTAGCTGATCACTTTCATAATTAGAGAATTTTTGACATCACATGCTACACTGAATTTGGCACTCTGGCCCCACCGTTGGTCACGTGATACAGTTATTTGCCACTTCAAATATGAAGAGTTCCACTATTTGCCACATCTCAAAACAACAGTAGACCCTATTGCTCTCATAATGTTTGTATTGTGTAAACTTGATTAGAAAGCATGCATGGACTGCTGGGAATGATGTATTCATTTCTATAAGCCCGACAGAAATCCCCATAATACCTCACTTTCTGGACATGATCCCGTAGGTTTATTCGGCTCACAAGATGACAAAAATGTAAATAGTACTTCGACACATTCCTGCTCTGAAAATATATTCCATGCAGTATGCGAACACATGAAAATAGCAACGAACGCCGACTTCACGGAAAAGGACGCGACTGCGAGAATGTTGAAAACTGGGGTCGTCATAATACATAGAATTATGTATGTGGCTTGCTTCTATGTCTTTCGATGAAATGGCATGTAGCATATTCAATCATGAAGCAGTAACTATATTATCACTATATTATTCAGCAGTCTACAGCAATAAATGGATTATTAATCCGCAATTTCCCAATTATTCCTTGGACAATGCTATCTTGCTACGATGGCACGTGGGTCACCGCATGAGCCCCGGTTCGTTCTCGTGATCTCTCCCATATCTCTTTTACATGAGGTGGGTATAAATAAATATCGATAACTGGTGTACATATGGATAAGATGGATCAAATATTTCTACTATTCCAAGAAAGGTCCAATAAGCTTATATTTATGATAATTTTGGCAACTTTAAGTCGAAAATAGTCCAGTTATCATCGTTTGAAAATATTTTCTGGTTAACGAACCGGAGCTCATGCAACCAGACGCTCGCTGCCATCAAGGCAAGACGGCGTTGTCCAAGGATTGATTTAAATTATAGTGCAAATGCCCCATTGAAAGTGTCAACCTTGAACTGACTACCGAGATCCACGCTGTATACGGATCTTGTTTTAGTTCATGAACAAACGAGTGTGCAATATATATATAAATAGCTTAAAAGTACACGTTAATATGTATGTTTATTTGTACAGTAACACTTGTGTAAACCGAACATTGTTGGGGCCAGATCATCGGTTTGTTCAAAATACTTTAGTTTAAATTTAATTTCTGGGATTTATAGTTCGACCGATTTACCCAGGTGTCGGTATTCACAGGTTGTCTCGTTCATATATCAACATGTACAGTAAGTGGGTCAAAAAGGGGTAAAATTGTTTAAATAAATTCTATTATAACTATCCAAGGTATGTTTCTGGCTTCAGGGTACTCGTGTAATGAAGGTCGTCGACTATTCTCGGGCTGGCAGTCTCGGTGATCCAAGATTGTTCGACTCTTACTTTGTCTGTATACAGCAGTCAACAGATGGTTCTAAAGTAACATTGACATACGGAAAACCTGGAGATGAAGGGGTAAGGATTGTATGATTCTCATTGTCAACCCTGGACCGATCAGTACTGTGCATGAAATAGTGTTGAAACCGACGTTAAATAATATTCACTGACCCACTTACATTTTCTGTAGCAGGAAATTTATGCAAAGGCCGCTCGCTTGTGTGGGAAATTAATTATAATGATTGTACCAAACATTTAACGTACATTTCCCATGCATTTAAGCGACCCTCGCAAGCATTTCCCACATATATCAAATGTATGGTAAATAAAAAAATTAATTCTGTAGTGTTGGTGCATCTACCTACTGGACTTCTCATCAACTGAGCAGTTCAACGCAGTAAAAACCGATCATTTCCATTCCGAAATTGGTCGGAACTTTAGAGGTTCTGAGCGCAGTATTGCTCATTTCCTGTGAAGAACTGTTCATCTGTTTACTGCATTGAACTGTACAGTAGCTGCTTGGTACCTATCAGTAACTCAACAGCATTCAACAATTACTGATCCGTGCAGTAAGGTCAGCAACTGGTGAGAACTTCAGAACTGAGCAGAAATGTTCAGTTACTTCACAGTCATCCCGAACTATAGCGGGAAAAATATGCGCAGATAACTCTGGAATGTTTTTAGTAAGGGGAGCTAAGTCACGGTTCGCGGCTTCGACTGGCCCAGCTGGCCGAACTGTGCCCAGCTGACTCCAGTCCTGCATGCCGACCTTCAATACTGTAGCATTTACTCGCCAAGGATCGATGAACGCGTTCTTCGGCTGTATGCATGCGTCAGCTACAGCGGAGAAGACGGATTTTACATACCTCTTTTTGTGTTTAATCCAAATTTGACGAAATTTGACTTTACTTAAAAAAAAGTAAATAACACCGTGAGATTCAAAAATTATCAGAGTGACTAGATTTAATCATTTTTACTAACGGCTCTTTTAAAGGAGCGGATATACGGATTTGTGAAGCAAGGTCGAGTAGCATCGCATTTCCTCGTATGTCATCACATTGCGGAATACCTCATTTATAAAAAGAACGAAAAAGACAAAATTTATCATCTTCACTAAATTTTAGAAAAATATGGAATCCAAAGAAAATATGCTGTAGTAGCATGCCAGACTTGGTCATGTTAGATAACATTTAAATTACTGATCATATAAGCTCATTTGTCTGGCGTTCATATGTTATCCTGCAGTAAAATATCTGCTTCGAGCAGCGAGTGCGGGACAAAAAAGTCACTCAGTGACTGGGCCAGGTGACCGTTAAAGTATATGCCATGATAGACCAGTCCAAGGATTATGGCCTGACCAACCAAATGCGTACTGGGGACCAACTTGGCAAATCGATCTTGTGATGATATTGGAGGACATATTCTACGCTGCACTCATAAAATCCTATATAATCCATATCTGAATGCTTCATCACGGTTTCAATCCCTCTCGTTAAACGTTTCGGTATAATACCAAAGCCAACATGTGTGAGGACGTCACGCCCCATAGCTGGTCATTTTAGCCTCATGTTATAACTATGTACATAAAAGTTTGTCCCTATCATCACGTGGAAATCAAAATGGGGACCAATTGGAGTCAACTGAAAGCCTGTTTTTCGCCGCATTGTTTTTCATAAATTTCTAGCATTTGTTGAAAGGAAGTTTGTATTTGTCAGAATTTCACATCTAGTCAACTGGAGATAAATGGGTGACCACTGAAACCAATACATTTGAGCATTTTGCCTCATCATAGTCTATCATTCTGGGTTATTGTTGTGTGTATTACCCACCCCTTCGCATAAAGCAGCGTGTATGGGTAAATTCAAGATGGCAACAATGAGAGGTCATTCTAGAATCTGAGTTTTTGATAATTCTTGTCTAATTTGGGGAATTGTGTTCACTTCATTGTTCCAAGTCAAGCGATTTCAGAAAATAACCCTCATTGTTAGCTAAGTTCGAGTCTGTTGCGCGATCATGTGCGCGAACCATCAGGAATAATGGAATGGCACAGACACAACGGTTCTCCACGAATCAACATTTAATCGTTCTAATATCTGAAATTCTCACCTCAAACTTCCCATTTTGCGAAATGGAACTTTCTTATATGATTATTTTAGACAGACTCTGAGCGCACGTGTATGACCCTTCTCGCAAATTGTTTGCGTTTTACTACATAAACGTTATAAATATCTTAAGAGGTCAAACACGCAAGACCCGTCGGAGATTTGAATGTAATGAGGACATGGGGCTCTTTGCCCAGATAATCAAACGAAGAGACCAGAACTCGATGAAAGCTCTAATTTGAAGAATAATGACTTAGAGACGTAATTTGCCCGAATTCTCTTTCTGATGCATCGCGTGTCTAAAGCTACCCAAAAGGTTATTTGTCCCAGAACCTATCGTGTTCCATTCTAAAGGTAACGGTATTGATCGACAATATGCACTGAAGCAACTACTGATGACACAAGGTAGCGAGCATGTTGACGCTTATTGTCACAACTGGGAACCAGTAATTATTTGAGGCAAAAATATATCACACAGCATGATGTACGACTTTTTTTTATATACTTGCAATGCAGAGTCGCCAGCTAATGTCGCAAAATTGCGAAAATAGCGGTTGACTCTGCATGCAGTCGCCTGTTGATGAGGCAATTACGACATTAGCTGTCGACCTGACAACTGCTAATGACACATTGTGTTATCGGTAGTTGCTGCTAGGCACATTTGAATGACTTGCTCCGTACTCTACTATCATCATATTATATTTACTCGGTAACAGAAAAAGGGAAACGTACACGCTGTTTACGAAGACGACAAGGATCCTATCCACGTGAGATTTTACGCCTTTGGAAACAAGGAAGAAGGTGTATCTATCGCTAACGCTCATGTGGCGCCTATGAAGGTTACCCAACCTCACGTCTGTTTGGGAGGAGCTACGGAAAAGGGCGGAAGATGTGTTGAAAACTGCCATCCACAGTGTGACGGTTTGTTTTTTGCTAACTTTTTTTATTGACAATATTAAAGATGAGCCTTCATAGAAACTCTATGATTAGCAAGCGTCAGATCCGACATTCAATATTCAGCCGTCTTCCAGATAAGAATGTTGACGTCAATAATCGGGAGACCTATTTCAAATGACAGTTAGCACCTATCCCTGTTGTGTATGAAATAAAATTAATTAAAAATTAAAATTAATAAAAACAGAAGACGGTTTGAGAGTGGTCAACAGTTTACTGTTATGCCAGCAAGACATGATAAAGATCTTTACATGAAATCCTTATCAATGACCATTATTCTTTATCCAAATGAATTTCTAAGTCGTTTTCCGGAATATTTATCGCAGTCACGCTTTCATTGTGACTGTCCACTAAGCGTCCAGACAATAGGCTAGACGTTATTCCAATTTTCTTCATAAGCTAAATTTTTGAAAATCTGAATTGACCAATCAATTTCATTAGAAATAGAAGATATCCCGTCATGCATTGTTGTTTCTATGAAACACCATAATATTGGAGCCGTTTATTGCTGGATCAGATTTAATGTAGTTGTGTATTATACATTGACCAATGACAATAATATTATATTCATATCTCCTTCCTCTTCAAAGGTTGTTACAGGTCAGAACTGGCAACAGCATGTAGAGCGTGTCATAATAAAATACTAGATGATCGATGTGTCGCTGAATGTCCGGAATTTTACGAGAATCGGACAGGAAGTAACATCTGTAGTTGTGAGTATTCGTTAATGTACAGTTTTAATTAGTTATCCGAAGCTCATTTATTCACCCTACTGAATCGACAAGTATGATTGTAGGTGAATGCACCAGTCCATTTGTCATGCGACCCTGAACTGTAGATTGGATCACTTCACATTGAATCCCGATAACAGCTGCAATGTTATATTGAGGCAACATATGATTGTATATCAGATATGTCGACAGTCCATGGTAGCTACCATTTGTCTTGGCAACAGTCCATTTGGCGAATCATTGGCCAAGGTCACACGGTTCACGTCAGTTCGGACTGACCGTATTTTGACCTACCATGGACTGTCGATCGATCCGATGATGATACCATGGACTGTCGTAATATCAGACAGACAGAGAATAAACTATTAATGGTTTATATTCCTCTTAAACTCACACGAGTGAAAGAAATCGAGAGATGAATGAGTCAGTGATACATGAGGCAGGTAGTAAGTTCACACGTGTTCATTTTGTGCTCATTTCCTCACACTATAATTCGATGCTAATACCTACCATGGACTGTCCACCAACACCTAAAACACCTCTCGCCGCAAAAATGTTTAAAATATTTGTTAACTTGAAATAGTAATAACCCTACATTTGGTGACAATATAGTACGATATCTCTCCATCAAAAATGACTGGACACCAGTAACCATACCTGTCATCGATATGCTGAAAATCGTTCATTTTCGGCTGTGGTCACTGTCGTCTGGTCAGACACACGCCCACGCTTCATAACGAAAACACCGAAAAACCTACCATTGACTGTGATTTGACACGTGACCAGCGGTGTTTAGCTACAATCATACTTGTCGATTCAGTAGGGTGATATTTGTGTAAATGAAATTTGTGAAACGGTTACTTGTAAAGAGACCATGAGATATTTTTCTGGCTTCAAGCTCCCAGCGATATGATGCAATATCTTATTGAAAAATCAATAACAACCTGGCCTAACAGAGGTGAATCGCCAAGTTATTAGATGGTGAAAACAATGGAACTCTTCTTTATGAAGTGACAAATAGCTGTCTAAGATGAGCTATGGTGGACCAGGCTGCCTTTATGAAGTGATGAATATACTTTCTCATTATTCATAATTATAAAACCAGTATGCTAAATTAGGTTGATAAACGAAGAGAAATACACACTGGTCTGAATCTATATATTTTCGCCACAGAAGCAAAACCTAGCTGTAATACAGGATAATACATTTTGATATCTCTGATTGGTATTCTGGCCCTACTAAAATATCTTTGTATGGACTAAATTTATCTCCAAACGCATGCAGAAGAGTTCAATTTATGTGGCACTACATTGTAACCCGAACCGTGCGTATTAAAAAGGGTGCAACGTTTTTCAAGAAAACGTGAAATTGAGACACCCGATTGAGACAATGTGGAGAGAGAATACTCCTGTACTTTTCGGATAAAAATCAATTGCAAAAAAACGTAACGTGGAGGCACAATTTTGGTCCAGGGTCTGAATCTCAAATGAAACAATTTAGCAATATCCCTATCAGTGTATATGGGGTGAGTTGGTGAATGCTTTTTCTATACAAAATTATTCCGGGACCGAATACTCCGTTGCTCATTCCCTTAAGCTCGTTATACTGAAAAGTTTTTACTTTACATAACAAGTTATAATTTTCTCCAGATTCCCATTGTTAAAGTTTGCTGCGCTTTTTCATTGCAGGCATGGTGATGGAGCTGGGGGAATGTGTCGCGAAATGTAGTTCTAAGCGTACGCCAGTAATGTCCATCACCGGTACCTCTTACTGCCTTTGCCAAACAATTGTCCCTGGACAGGAAGAAGTATGCCTGGATAATTGCCCTCCTAATACATATCCTTACACACAACGTGGACAGTCTGTGTGCACAGGTATGTATAATGTTACAACTTCGGTTATAATTGTTTTAGCAATGATACGTTTTATTTAATTATATTTTCGCTGCAATTCTGCCCTCAGGTGAAAACGAGTACATTAAATATACCTTCTTCTGTTAGTTACATCATTCGATCGCTGGACGAGTCTGTCAGCTAATCAATATCGTCTGTTTTGAAAAGCAGCGGAGTACGCTCAGTATATAACAGATAAACAAGAAGTTAAAATGTATATCATTTCAAATAGTTCAGCACATAACTTATTCATTCTTCTTTAAGATAAACCGGATGCAGAATTCCATCATTCTCATAAGCAGATAAGCGCTTCCTGATTGGACCAATTTCGATAAAGATTATGTGCATGAGAGTCGTGTGTTTCGGTGTAAAGTAGGCAGAGGGTGTTACACCGCGAGTTTATGAGGTTTACATTCACATACATTATCTGAGAAATATCAAACAAGATACAAGCGTCTAGTCCGTCATTCGATATTCAGCCGTCGTCCATTAAAGAATTTCATTGAAGATTAACTGTGGAAAAGAAAAAAAACAAACAAACAAAGCAATTAAAGTGTATTATCCGTGAAATTCACGTTAAGCGGGCCTTCTCTCTCGTCAAGTTCACGACAAGAGGTGATTACAATTTCGACATCGTAAATATCTGGACAGTAATATTCCAGCGGGACCTGCATATGACGTATACATATCTCTCCTATTAGCATTTGTGATATACCGTGTTAAATGTGAGGAGTTTAATCAAAGTCACAAAACATTATTGCAGAAAACAGGGCTATACCACCAAGCGCTTCCACTCAGAGTTTCTCAAATTTGGCGATACATATTACGATAATTAATTTAATTTAACATTAATTCATTAATTAATTCGGTTAATGAACGCATGTACACACCTTGTTCAAGTATTGAAATCCAGGCTTTTTTTGTTTAGGCAATGTCCAACTTGCTGGTGGGAAAATGTCAATCTAGGTAAACTAAGATGCTAAATCAGGGGAATACCATCTAGATGTAACGCTATGACAACCTCGTGCGAAATGTACGCCGATATTCTACGAGATCCCATAATAAGCCAATCACGACAATTTCTACCTTTTCTCTCTAACAATGATTGATGTTTAGTTCATGGAGATTAACATCTTCGTACGATACAATTTTTTGATATTTTCTACCTTCCAACAAAGCCAGATTATTGGGCGGGTGTGCACTGATGGTCTTTACGGTTTATCACGCAAAATGTCTGGAAATGATGCCTTATTTGGATACTGTTTCAGGATAATGTTTATATATTAGTCCACGTCCTACCGTGTGTAATTATTGTGTGCGTGATTTTGAAATTGTTTCACCAAGCTAGCCACCTGATTGGTTAACAAATGTAGTTTCAAATTCGCATGGGATTCATATAGCGTTGAAGTCATATATAATATTTTCTGAGTTTTATGAGATTGGGACAATGCCATCAAATGCGCATTATTTAAGTTTCGTAATCCATGTCTTTTGTTCAGGTAATGTCCGACTTACTGGTGGGACAATGTCATCAAATGGTCGTGTTGAAGTTCTGATGGAGGATGGAACATGGGGCTCAGTTTGCTCTGATAACTGGGGCAATGTCGACGCCGGTGTAGTTTGTCGCCAGCTTGGATACTGCGGTGATACGGTCGTGAATAGCGAGGCTTTTGGACATGGTTCTGTTAACATACAACTAAGCAATGTCGGATGTACCGGCAATGAGACGAATCTACTGGACTGCAAAAACGATAGAAACACTTCGAGTTGTAAACCCGGCGACGTTGCGGGAGTTTTATGCCGACCGTGTGACATTCGGTTTATGCACCATGGTAGGTCAAGGTTGCATTCCGGAAGGGTTGAAGTTCGCGTCGACGGTGTGTGGGGCACGGTTTGTGGCAACAGTTGGACTACTAACGAAGCTACACTTGTGTGTAGACAAATGGGATATTGTCACGGTTTCCCGTATACGAATTCTGCATATGGCCAAGGCAGCGGACCAATAATGTTCAGTAATGTTCGGTGTACCGGGATAGAGAACAACCTCTTTCACTGTCCCATGAATGCCATTGCGGAAAATAGCTGTGGGCATGATCAGGACGCAGCGGTATTATGTAATTATGCTACCCCATGTCTTCGTCTCGTGCGTGGAACGGGACCATCTAACGGCAGAGTTGAGATTTACGACGCCGGCTGGGGAACAATTTGTGATAACGGATGGGATAATAGGGATGCAGAAGTAGTGTGCCGTCAGTTAGGATACTGTAATGGATTGGCCACTGTAGACGAACACTTTGGCGCAGGGCCCAGTCGCATCCTGCTCAAGAACGTGGATTGCCAAGGAACGGAACAGAGCGTGTTTCATTGTCCGAAGGGATCCGCGTCTTCTTCCATAAAGTGTGGGTATGCTGGGGTTGTGTGTTCTGAATGCCCGACCTGAACCATCATCTCAACGTGATCTGTATGCTGTGACCTCCTGACAACATTCTATTTTTATCAAATACCCAAGAAAGTGTTATTCAACGAAGGATCACCTCTATCGGCGCCACGAGAGAGAACGTTTATTGTTTATATACCATATTGTATACCATACCTAAGGTCGTTCACACTTGATTCCTTGTTTCCCCTCAGCCGCTCGCATGTCTTTTTACCTACCGCCCAATTTTTCATTATTTTCATTATTTGCAGTTTTTTCAACTTTGATGCACTTTCCAAGCACAAGTTCTCGCTTTGAGTCAGTAAGGTGTTTAAGCCAATCCCATTTCGTTGAATAACCTCAGACACATCAAATCTGACAATTATTGATGAAAAAAGTATGCTTCCGCGAAGAATCCTATCAGGGGAGGTAACGCGTTTGTTTAAACATTCTCAAACATGATCGTCAAATAATGAGTAATGACCCCGCCCGCATCACTTTTCAAAAACAATCTGACGGGAACAAGGAATCAATTGTCATTAGCCTAACCATTCCCTCGGTATCAGAAGTGTAACCTCATACTGTCGCTGTGACACCCGGAGATACACAATGTTCCGAATATTTGTTATAGTTTCTGAATATCGTTTTTTACACAATGCTTCTAAGGAATCTTATCATTGCAACACAGCAAGGAAGCAATCAGAGATTGCTCAATTGTATGCCACCCCCCCCCTTCCGCTTTATTCTGACACTGACCCGCCATTGTTCTGTTCTGTATTGGTCTGTGGAGGCCTAATTATAATTTGGATAATCATAAAATTTTTGTTTCAGTCACTTTTTTCGGCCTGCCTCGCATAATACATATTCCAAGTATCGACCAACAAGTAATAATACAATGTTTTGATGCAAGATGATCACCCGGGCTTTCGCCAAATCCAAAAATGTGACCTGGTTATGAGACCTACATTCCTTGGGAGTATATTGTGGTGAAATTATGAAGCGATCGTGAACTTTGGATTTTGCACCCAATTCACTCTTTTGGGGGCAATTTCATACTTCAGGACCTATGTGGTCTGCTTTGGAATGTAGAATAACAATTTTATAGCCATTTTCTCAGTCCAAATCGGTTATGGACTGAGATCCAGCCTGGACAAATAAATATATCCTATTCACTTAGGTTTGATGAACAAAGGGCCGTAATTCTTGAAAATATAACCGAAAGCAGAGAAACTTCACGCTGCACAACTATGAGGCATTGACCACATATCATGCAATTCCATACTTGTCCATACAATATTAACCGAGATCCAGCCCGGACAAGTCCCAACTCACAAAGATTTCAAGAACAAAAGGGCTATAACTCTTGAAAATATATGCGAAACGCGGAGAAACTTCAAGCTGCACAACTACAGGGCAATGACCACATATCCTGCAAATTCAATACTTGTCCATACAATATTAACCGAGATCCAGCCTGGACAAGTCCCAATTCACAAAGACTTGATGAACAAAGGGCCTTAACTCTTGAAAATACACGCGAAACGCGGAGAAACTTCATGCTGCACAACTACAGGGTACTGATCACATACCCTGCAAATTTCATAACTGTCCATACAATATTAACCAAGATCCAGCCCGGACAAGTCCCAATTCACGGAGATTTCAGGAACAAAGGGCCATAACTCTTTAAAATAAAAGTGACACGGGGAGAACCTTTACGCTGCACAACTGTGGGGCACTGACCACATATCATGCAAATTTCATACTTGTTCATACAATATTAACCAAGATCCAGCCCGGACAAGTCACATTCACAGAGATTTCAGAAAAAGGGCCATAACTCTTGAAAATTATACCGGAACTCGGAAAAAACTCTATGCTGCATAACTACGAGGCACTGGCCACATTCCATGCAAGTTTCAATCCTGTCCATTCAAATATTAACTGAGATATCGCGCGGACAAGAAATTCGGACGGACAGACGGATAGACGGACAGACGGACGGACAAAGCGGTCGCTATATGTCCCCCCTCTAATTAGAGGGGGGGGGGGCATAATCAGCTGGTTTATGCCGCTAACGTATACATTCCGCTAAAGTATATTTCGCTAATGTATACGTGAACAACATCCAACCACCTTGAAGACTGGCATCACAAAATACACCAACGCGTCAAGTAGGCACACCCTATAATATTTTTGACTACGTCAGGTATAGCTGATTTAGTTCCATACCATGCCATGGAATGAATCCAAGGAATATACACTGGTGTTATAGTCGGGGAATATTCCATAACATGTAAAGGATTCAATTTTTTCGTAGTAAATTTGATAAACTTTTTCCAGAGTTTGTTTAATATTATATTACCCAGTGAAACGCAAGTGTGAACTTAAGAAATACAATTTGCTGATGGAAACTACATCATCGATAACCAGGAACACTATATTAACGTCATTCTATTTTAAATATCGCAGTAATTTTCTCCTTTACACATCTTCTCTAGTGAAATCTGTCGCCTTGATCGGTCAACGGGGATTATATTCTGATTTCTTGTTGGTATCATGCATAAAGCTGAAACGATTTCCCCTTTTATGCCTTATTTTTTTAAATAAACTATTTTGCTGATTTCACAATGATAATCATCGCTACTGCATACATGTCCGGTGACAAAGCTCACTAAGGCTTGCATCATGCTGATGTGTCGTTTTTGTTCTGATATGCATTTTGGAATAAACACTCTGACTTTGATATGTACATATTTGAACATTTCATATATCACTTTAATTTTTTTGTTTCCTTCTTTGATACACTCACCAAAGCGAGTTCTTTGATACACTCACCAAAACGAGTTACATATTTTCTGAAAGCTATTCATTTATGGAGTTAGAATATAGTACGTTATTTCTCCTGTACGTTTCCTACCACTGAATTATTTCAACTCAAATGGAGCGGTTTGTGAAAAATTAGCTTTCAAGTATCCTCGCTAATAACTTCTAAGGTATATTCATCAAATATATTTGAACTTTCAGATTTCTGTAATAGGCATAGGTGCGTGAAACAGGCCTAATTGATATTGCACGTGAACGTGAAACGTATCTATTGTCTGCTCAACTGGTTTGGGTACTAAATGGGCGGGGCTTGTCGTTCAGGACAAACAGATCATTCCGATTGGTTGTGAAAGACATATCAGCAGAGGAAATAGTCAACCTGTAACCATCTCGGTCATCTATACGCGGTAAGATCTTATGGAATTTGATGAGGGGTAAAATTCTGGACATCATGTTAACATATACACGTCATTATACAGGCAACTACTAATGAGACATATACTTAGGTAAAGCTGAAAAGTATAATTGTCCGTGGCCACATTATGTTGTGGCATTCAATAGAGTTTAACCTCATCCACCTGGATCGACACTATATATATATATCAACGTTTTATTCCAGTATTGAGTAGGGAAGAAAGAACGGGTTGAGCGGCCATTCAACTCGTTTAAATGGTGTCGGGGCCTCTTTCCGGTTTTATTTGAGCCGTTCTTGTTCCAGGGCGAAATGATCTCTGTAGCAACATTCAGTTCCCTACTCGAAGGTTTATATACTTTTCCAGTGAAATAACATGTCACACGAATTGGCAGATTCTAACAGTTTATCTGGAAAGTGGAAAAGATCTCTATTTTTCACGCACAAAAAAAAAGATTATATCATTAGATCAGGTAATGCATGGTATTTTAGCAACTACTACAATTGCGACAATTGTGTCATTAGCAGTTGTGAGGTCGCCAGCTAATGTCGTAATTGCATGCAGAGTCAACTACTATTGTCGCAATTGCCACATTAGCTGACGACTCTGCTTGCAGAGTCGACCACGTCTTATGACGCAATTACGACAATTGTGTCATTAATGGTTCAGCCATTCCACGGTGACTCGCGTGACATATTCACTCAGTTATTTTGTTCAGAAATGTTTAATACTCACTTGTTTCAGTTAGTTTGTTAATTTTATATCAACCTTAACCATCAGGCTTACAACACAGGGAACAATGGTAGTAATGCTGATCAAGAAAATACTGAAATAATGAAGCAAAATGCGTGAATCGCGTGACAGGCACGAAAAAACTTGTCTCACCCGTTCATACGAACGCTAAGATTTGTGGCCCATTTTATGACTAAGTCATTCATGAGGTACAGGTAACAGTGGAGGGGTATATCCAGAACATCAACTGAGGTACTCAAGAAATTTGAAGTGTATCTCTTTATTTTGGTGTATATGGAATGATGTGTCTCGTGTGACACAAAACTTGTGACTCGCGTGACATTAACTCTGATCTGAAAAGGAAACACGCAAACTGCTTTCAATAACGAAACAAAGGTAGGGAACACCTAATGGCATCTAATTCTTAAAACAATGTCCACTCAGTCCCATCAAACGGGGTCTCAGGGAAACCATCACTTGAAATAAACAGTGTCTGTGCCAGGTACACTCATTTGCTGCATCTCGTGCTTTTTGGAGAGTGTCATCGGTGAACGAAAGCTGCGCTCTGCTATTTGCTAAGTCTGGGTGAAGCATCTCACATAAGATGTCATCAACTGGTTGCCTCTAACACTCAGTATGAAGAAGTAATGGATATGTGACTCGTGTGACACAGATGACGTGATTCGCCTGACACAAAGTTAAGGAAACATACTGCATTAATTCAAACATTCTGTAAACAAGTTCCACCTTCTATCTCAACCTTAACCAAGAGACAACACAGAGAACAAAGGGAATAATGCTGATCAAGAAAATACTGAAATAATGAAGCAAAGTGTGTGACTCGCATGACAGGCATGAAGACACTCATCTCACCCGTTCATACAAATGCTAAGATTTGTGGTCAATTTTATGACTAAGTCATTCATGGAGTACAGGTAACAGTGGAGGGGTATATCCAGAACATCAACTGAGATACTCAAGAAATTTGAAGTGTATCTCTTTATTTTGGTGTATATGCATGGAATGATGTGACTCGTGCGACACAAAACTTGTGACTCGCTTGACATTACCTCTGATGTGAAAAGGAACCACCCAAGCTGCTTTCAATAACGATTCAAATGTAGGGAAAGCCTCCCGCATGACATCTAATCCGTATAACTTTGAAGTCCACTCAGTCCCATCAAACAGAGTCTCAGAGAAACCATTACTTGAAATAAACGGTGTCTGTGTCAGGCACACTCAGTGCTGCAGCTCTTGCTTTTTGGAGACGGTGAACGAAAGCTGCGCTTTGTTATTAGCTATTAAAGTCTGGGTGAGGCATCTCATATAAGATGTCATCAACTCGTTGCCTCTAACACTCAGTATGAAGAAGCAATGGGTATGTGACTCGTGTGACAGTGATGACGTGACTCGCGTGACACAAAGTTAAGGAAACTTAATGCATTAATTCAAACAGCAAAGGGAATTTTCTTTGCTGGAATCTTAGACATATACTGCAGTAGACATCTTTGATATATGGTTAAAAGTTCCAACTTCTGTTTACTAGTGGGTAAGAAATAAAATAGTTACATTTGTGACTCGCGTGACACCAAATAATAAGGAGAATTACAAACATCAGAGACTGAAATCACAATATATATCTGGTCTGTTTTGTGGCTGCAGCATCACTGCTTCTACTGACCTACATCACACAATATGAGTCAGCTGTCTGACCTAGAAATCATTGGAAATTTCCACTGTGTTGCAGTAGATATGCACTGATGCCCGGAGCCTGTACTCGTGACACCTACTTCCCAGGGAGACCAAAAACAAGAGTACTTGGTGCCCAACACCCAAATGCTTTATATATTTTTAAAATTAGAATATTGGTGTCTCCAAAAATATAGAATGACAACCTGGATGATACATTTGAAGAACAAAAATGAGCTTGATGTGCACTTAGTGTGGAATGGCTGGGTTGATATATTGTAAGTATATCAAAGATTTAGTCATACATCATGTGGGATATATTTTTGCCACAAATAATTACTGGTTCCCAGTTGTGACAATAACAGTCAGCATGCTCGCTATACCATTTTGTTTGAGTGACAGATTTGTCTGCTATTGTCACAGCGCAGTTTTGACATTAGCTGGTGACGTGACAACTGCTAATGGCACTTGTCTTAATTGCGACAATTGTGTGATTAGTAGTTGCTACAATGGTATAATATCATAACAGGCGCGTATGGAAAACCATAATTCTGAGCAGATTGTTAGGACACTTAGGTCAAAGCAACTCTTGTCCCCTATAATGGAGATTCTGGATATCTAATGTATCAAGTCATCAATCAAAAATGGCTGACACTGGATCTCATTCGCGACTGCTCGGCCTATTCCGTCGAAGTCATAGTACCTCGCGCATTAATGGTGTAAGGACTTTGCACCTCTTCGATGTGAACCGTGATCCCCTTACTGCGCCTTGTCTTTTCTTCAAAATTTCCAAAGTGTTGTAGGACAGCCGTTATACTGAAGAAATCTGATTTAAGGATGTCCGCTGGTGGTAAATCAAAGTAAACAACTTTTTGAATAATGTGTGTTGTTGCATTCATAATTGTGTAATATGAAGAAAAACAAAGAAAAAAAATATAGGTTGGTGTACATTTTTTAGCTGTAGGCAACGTTAAGTGGACTGACCCATGCACAATTTGATAACCAGAAAACATAGGATCAGAATAGCCCTAGTTCTGAAGCATATCCATGAAAAATTCATATAAATAGTATTTAACTTTTTCTTATATTCTAACTGTTTGTAGATAATCACAATGTCTATCAAAATTTATCAAACTGGATGGATGTTACTGTGCAAAATTCTCGGCTATAAGACTTTTAAAGGAAATCCCCATCTCTTAACCTAGGAAAGGGAGATAACCCAATAGGAAAAACAGGCAAAATGGCTGCCAAAGACAAAAACCACGAGCGGACATCATTAAGGAGATGATATATGTTCAACTACATACAGTTGGTGGCCAATAACATATTTTCCTCAAACCTCGCTGAATGTGAATATGACACCCCTTTGAACAAACAATGTAAAGTGGAGTATATAATTACAGAAACAAAGCTTCGCGGCACTGCTAGCAGAAGTCAATAAAAAACTCGTCAAAGATGTCCTAAAAATTGTATGAAATCACTGTTACAACAAAGGCTATGTCAGAAAAGAAAATCCCACTGGAAAGTATTTTCAAAAGATTTTTTTCTTTTATCATTTACTATGTCAACATAATTGTCCAAGGCAATGATAATTCGTGTCAGTCAATATGAGGGACAGGCCGACGCTGTGTGGAATTATCCAAGACAGACCTGCGTGTCACCCCACTGTCCCCAACTTGTGCTCGTTTGAAAAGCTAATACATCTAATCCAGTTTGTGCAGTCATTGAGGGAAATGCCCTGGATTCTTTCTATTCAATCTCCAACTACCTATTGTGGTCCATTCATTCACAGCTCGTTTTGATTGTGCCAGGTTCTAAAAGAAGCTGCATAATTAATTTCCAATTGACACATATCTATATGATCTGATCCACATGTCAGGTACACAAAATTTCTAGTCTAAGACAATTACGCATAAAGTAAAAAAAAAATATAAAAAAAATACTTCCCAAAACAATTTTCATATCTAACATAGTCTTTGTTGTAGCACATACCATACAGAATTTTCTTAACTGCATGTTTTTTAATATTGTGTGTTTAATATTTATGTACTTCTTGCTGGCAGTCCCAAGAACAATTGTTTTTGTGGATTTTTATTCATGTAGATACATCTGCATCTCAAATATTTTATGGTGGGATTCTCCGTGGCACAAGGAACATTTTGAAGTATGACATTACTATATTCATGCAGAATACACCAAAGAAGAGACTCTTTCCTATTACACAAATTCCAAAACGTTGCCCCTACACCACCCCCTTAACGTTAAATACGCTAACACTCGCGGGGGTCAATCCACTACGTCAATGTGACCTGGATATCAGAAAGATTGGTGTTATGTTGAAATTTTTATTCTGTGGATGGATAATCCGTGTTACTGCATAATATATCAGTCAGTGAGAGACTTTCTTAAGTCTGCAGATTACAGCATGCATATATTCTTATACCTGTAAACCTAATGTGTTGACATGGAGGAAGACACTACAGATACTACGCCACTCATACGGGCGGAGAATTCCAGTGAGTATAATTAATTGATTGAAATAAGATTGTACAAATTGAATGATGTGGTCATTTATTTTTTTCATGTTTACTTTAATGGAAAAACTGACAATACAATTACACGGTACGACATACATGCTGTATGCGCTAGATCTAAACAATGGAGGATGAACCTCAAGACGGAATATTAATGATTTCGCCATTTTGAAGACTTATTGCATCATATTACACGCAGGCCGTTATCAAATTTTCGCGTATATGCAATTCCCGCGGATCCTTCTCGTGAAAAGATCCCACGCCTAGTAGTTCACTCCCTAAGCACATCTTAATTCACCCACTGTTCACTGTTCAATTATTTTTTCAGAAATATAAGTAGATTGCTAGATGAAATCCTGGTTAATCCTAAAAAAGTGAACAAATTGTATTCTCTGTGCATGGGGAAATATCCTTTGCATTATTTGGAAGGATATTTCCGGAAGAATGGTACTGTGTACATCGTGGAAGGTCCTACATGCATGTGTATACAAGAATAATAATAGCATGTTGAGAAATTGAATTCAGGTCATGTGTTGGTCGAAATGACTGTAGGTGAGGATGGTGTCCAATGTCTTGTGTCGTTCTTCAAACACATCCATATGTACTAACCATATATTTGCTCTAAAAGCCTTACTTCTTCATATATTTCCCCCATATTTTGCCCTATTTTGGGAGAATTTTACCCCTATCTTTTGCCCAAAGGTGAGTGGGATCCCAGTGATCTTACATTGCAACAGAAAAAGAGGGAGTAAAAAGTTTCACTCAAATTGGCTCAAAGTCAAAAAAAAAATGACCATATTGCATGTAAACTGCTTACACGTTACACGTAACAATTGTGTATATTTTCATTTTGTCCTACTTTTTTGGTGAAATGTGAAAGAATGATCCTATATACTCCTATATTTCTGGAATTTTTTTTCCTATATTTCTCCTATTTATTGTCCCCCGCCACAACGCGGCCGGGGGAATTTAAAATGGTTCTTGCTTCTATGTGTCCTTGGATGTCCGTGCATGTCTGTTCGAATGATTACTTCCTAACGCTTTGTTGGATTCTTCCAAAATTCGGCATACGCATTCCTTGCGACCAGACGCCAGTCGGTATCACATTTCACCAACATCTGCCTGAAGGTGGCGCCACTGGGTCAAAATGGATCTTGCTTCTTTGTGTCCGTGGATGTCAGTTACAAGCGATAACTTCCAAACGCTTTCTTGGATTCTTCCGAAATTCGGCATACGCATACCTTGTGAGAAGACACGGTTGCGTACTGGATTTCAGTAACATTTGCCTGAAGGTGGCGCCACTGAGTTTCGCTTATTCGTGTCAGTTCCAGTTAAAATGGGTCTTGCTCTCTTTGTGTCTGTGGATGTCTGTTCAAATTCTTCAGGCGATAACTTCCAAAAGCTTTGTCGGATTCCTTCGAAATTTAGCATATACACTCCTTGTGACCAGACATGGGTTGGTATTGCGTTTCAGCAAGATTCATCTGAAGGTGGCGCCACTGGGTCTTGTTCCAATCTTCTGTGCATATCCGTGGTTTCCATTCAAATTCTTCACAAGCGATAACTTCCAAATACTTTGTCTAATAATTAGGCATCCCTAAATGCGTTTGTCATTTTTTCTTCCGCTGCTCGCTGTTAGCTTTGAATTTCATGTCGCTTTAAATGAAGGACACCATTTTGTTAACCTTATCTGGCCTGAGATTTTTGGGACTTGTCCAGGCCTGGGGGGGGGGAGAAATGCCCCCGCATTGAGGGAAATGCCCTGGATTCTTTCTATTCAATCTCCAACTGCCTATTGTGGTCCATTCATTCACAGCTTGTTTTGATTGTGCCAGGTTCTAAAAGAAGCTGCATAATTAATTTCCAATTGACACATATCTATATGATCTGATCCACATGTCAGGTACACAAAATTTCTAGTCTAAGACAATTACTGATAAAGTAAAAAAAAAAATACTTCCCAAAACAATTTTCATATCTAACATAGTCTTTGTTGTAGCACATACCATACCGAATTTTCTTAACTGCATGTTTTTTAATATTGTGTGTTTAATATTTATGTACTTCTTGCTGGCAGTCCCAAGAACAATTGTTTTTGTGGATTTTTATTCATGTGGATACATCTGCATGTCAAACATGTTATGGTGGGATTCTCCGTGGCACAAGGAACATTTTGAAGTATGACATTACTATATTCATGCAGAATACACCAAAGAAGAGACTCTTTCCTATTACACAAATTCCAAAACGTTGCCCCTACACCACCCCCTTAACGTTAAATACGCTAACACTCGCGGGGGTCAATCCACTACGTCAATGTGACCTGGATATCAGAAAGATTGGTGTTATGTTGAAATTTTTATTCTGTGGATGGATAATCCGTGTTACTGCATAATATATCAGTCAGTGAGAGACTTTCTTAAGTCTGCAGATTACAGCATGCATATATTCTTATACCTGTAAACCTAATGTGTTGACATGGAGGAAGACACTACAGATACTACGCCACTCATACGGGCGGAGAATTCCAGTGAGTATAATTAATTGATTGAAATAAGATTGTACAAATTGAATGATGTGGTCATTTATTTTTTTCATGTTTACTTTAATGGAAAAACTGACAATACAATTACACGGTACGACATACATGCTGTATGCGCTAGATCTAAACAATGGAGGGTGAACCTCAAGACGGAATATTAATGATTTCGCCATTTTGAAGACTTATTGCACCATATTACACGCAGGCCGTTATCAAATTTTCGCGTATATTCAATTCCCGCGGACCCTTCTCGTGAAAAGATCCCACGCCTAGTAGTTCACTCCCTAAGCACATCTTAATTCACCCACTGTTCACTGTTCAATTATTTTTTCAGAAATATAAGTAGATTGCTAGATGAAATCCTGGTTAATCCTAAAAAAGTGAACAAATTGTATTCTCTGTGCATGGGGAAATATCCTTTGCATTATTTGGAAGGATATTTCCGGAAGAATGGTACTGTGTACATCGTGGAAGGTCCTACATGCATGTGTATACAAGAATAATAATAGCATATTGAGAAATTGAATTCAGGTCATGTGTTGGTCGAAATGACTGTAGGTGAGGATGGTGTCCAATGTCTTGTGTCGTTCTTCAAACACATCCATATGTACTAACCATATATTTGCTCTAAAAGCCTTACTTCTTCATATATTTCCCCCATATTTTGCCCTATTTTGGGAGAATTTTACCCCTATCTTTTGCCCAAAGGTGAGTGGGATCCCAGTGATCTTACATTGCAACAGAAAAAGAGGGAGTAAAAAGTTTCACTCAAATTGGCTCAAAGTCAAAAAAAAAAATGACCATATTGCATGTAAACTGCTTACACGTTGCACGTAACAATTGTGTATATTTTCATTTTGTCCTACTTTTTTGGTGAAATGTCTTACTTTTGTCGGAAAGGTATAGGGTGTTGGTTATTCAATTCGGCATGAAACTGTGAAAGAATGATCCTATATACTCCTATATTTCTGGAAAAAAAAATCCTATATTTCTCCTATTTATTGTCCCCCGCCACAACGCGGCCGGGGCACTTTAAAATGGTTCTTGCTTCTATGTGTCCTTGGATGTCCGTGCATGTCTGTTCGAATGATTACTTCCTAACGCTTTGTTGGATTCTTCCAAAATTCGGCATACACATTCCTTGCGACCAGACGCCAGTAGGTATCACATTTCACCAACATCTGCCTGAAGGTGGCGCCACTGGGTCAAAATGGATCTTGCTTCTTTGTGTCCGTGGATGTCAGTTACAAGTGATAACTTCCAAACGCTTTCTTGGATTCTTCCGAAATTCGGCATACGCATTCCTTGTGAGAAGACACGGTTGCGTACTGGATTTCAGTAACATTTGCCTGAAGGTGGCGCCACTGAGTTTCGCTTCTTCGTGTCAGTTCCAGTTAAAATGGGTCTTGCTCTCTTTGTGTCTGTGGATGTCTGTTCAAATTCTTCAGGCGATAACTTCCAAAAGCTTTGTCGGATTCCGTCGAAATTTAGCATATACACTCCTTGTGACCAGACATGGGTTGGTATTGCGTTTCAGCAAGATTCACCTGAAGATGGCGCCACTGGGTCTTGTTCCAATCTTCTGTGCATATCCGTGGTTTCCATTCAAATTCTTCACAAGCGATAACTTCCAAATACTTTGTCTAATAATTAGGCATCCCTAAATGCGTTTGTCATTTTTTCTTCCGCTGCTCGCTGTTAGCTTTGAATTTCATGTCGCTTTAAATGAAGGACACCATTTTGTTAACCTTATCTGGCCTGAGATTTTTGGGACTTGTCCAGGCCTGGGGGGGGGAAGAAATGCCCCCGCCCCCCCCTAATTATTTTTCTTACCCCTTGAGCTAGGGGGCTGAAACTTATCATACTATACCCCTGGATCAAGCTCTACCAGAAAATGTACAAAAAATCCAAGATGGCCGCTTTGATGACGTCACATTGACGTCATTTTCGAAAACGGCATTTTTTGGTCGATATTTCCGTCAGATTTTCCGATTTTTTTATTTATGCAATTTCTCAGCAAAAACTGTATGATAAATTAGCAAATATTAATGTGATGTGAAATAAAATAGTTTTTGTCCACTTTTCATCGCGGAAAAGCAGAAATGTTGAAGAAATATGACAGAAACATTACTTTTCTGGTACCCCGCGTGGCCGCCATCTTCAATTTACCCATGATTCTCTGCTCGGGGAGTTACGCAAATAGGCTCAAAATGACCCCAATATGACAAACTATAAAGTCATGGAGTTTCAGCTCTTCATTTTTTGTCGTTCCGGATATAGCGCAGAAAGTTTGGTAGAGAGGGGGAGAGGGGCTTCTATTCCACATCATATGATTTACACTAAAGCTTTTACAGGAACCATATTTTATTTCAGAAGTATAATATGAAATAACTGGTACCGAACCTGTGTTAGTTTTGAATTTCGTGTCGCCTTAAATGAAGGACAACATTTCCTTCAATTTTGCTATGAAATCTTTCTATTCCACATCACATGATTTACCCTAAATCCCATCAGTACCGAACCCCTGGTTTTTGAATTTCATGTCATCTTAAATGAAGGAAAACTTTTCCTTCAATTTTGCTATCAAATAATTGTAATCCACATCATATGATTTACCCTAAAGCTTTTGCACGAACCATATTTTATTTCAGATGTATAACATGAAATACCGATCCCGTTTTTGTTTTTTTTGGAATGTCGTGTCATCTTAAATGAAGAACAACATTTCCTTCAATTTTGCTATCAAATAATTGTATCTCACATCATATGATTTACCGTAAAGCTTTTGTGTCCATTTGTGTCCACACGTGTAACTTACTATATTACTTACAATTGAGTTCCTAAAGTTTGGGTGCACAATGTGCATATGATCAATTTTCTGAACTGAATTGAATTCCACCATGTGGTTTTTCGGACTGACAGATGATGGCATGCAGTTGTCAGTATGGTTGTTTCATGTACAGGGAGCTTTCTATGGCTTTCATGTCAGCACACCTACCACTACCCTCAAGAAGAGCATGTTGCCATCCCCAGGGCGCCGAGCCGCTCCCTCTATCTCCCAAACTAGCCCTCGCCCGACCCTCATATATTGTGTCTGAGCATATATATCTCCAATATATCTTGGCAGAAGCTGAAATTTGTGTGTTGTCTGCAATATTGGGATAATTGCAACCCCAAAAGGTTTCAGTTTATCAGGCACAGACCCATGTTTTTGTATTTGGTAAATATATCCCTTGTCTATAGATCTTGCTTGGAATTGTTTTTCGTGCCAATCCGCTTCTGGGTGGCGCCACCTCGGGCCAGGCTAAAATTGCATCTCCAGACAATAACTTTTGAAAACCTTAAGGATTCTTTCCAAATTTGGTGTGGTGGTACCTTGCCTAAGATCTGGCTTGAGAATGTTTTTCATGTTGATATGGGGACCACCTGAAAGCTAAGTGAAGTGTTTCCAGACAATAACTTTTGAAAACCTGAACCGATTAATTCCAAATTTGGTGTGTAGGTACCTCGCCTCAATTTCTCGTTTGGCATTGTTTTTCATGCCGATCCACATATAGGTGGTGCCACCTGGGGGCAAATTTAAAAGTATGTTTCCGGACAATAATTTTTTAATACTTGAATGAATTCTTTCCAAATTTGGTATACATGTACCTTACCTGAAGGTTTCACTTGATATTGTTGTTCTTGTCGATCTGCTCATAGGTGGCGCCACCTGTAGGCCAAGTTAACATTTTCTATTTCAATGTCAAGGGATCTTGCCTCAAGATCTCGGTTGGGATTATTTTTTATGCCTATCTGCCTACACATGGCGCTACCTGAGGGCCAAGGTAAAATTGCATTTCCGGACATTAACTGTTGTACCTTAATGGATTCTTTTAACTTTAGTATGTGGGTACCTACCCTGAAGGCATCTTATGGGGCCATGTTAATGATGTTTTTCTTAAGTTTTACGTTTTTACTTTCTTCACAAATAATGAATGTTTCCTTTACTAAAGGCATGCCACCAATCGTATTCGATCGACTGTATCTAGTTTCTTCAATATTTGGCATATGCATTCCTTGAAACAAGATGTTGATTGGTATTGCGTTTCAGAAAGATCTGCCTGTAGGTGGCGCCACTAGGGTTCTTTCCGTTCTTTTGTGCTGCAAGCAATAACTTGCAAACGCTTTGAAATGTTGCTCGAAATTTGGTTTGGCTTACTTATGCATGCCTAAATTCTTCCCAAATTAGGCATGCATATACATTGTACCTTGTCATGAGATGTTGCTTGGGATTGCGTTATCCATTTCTGTTCAGAAAGTGACGCCACCTGATGACAAAATCTGAAATTTGTTTTTGGTCAATAACTTGAGAACTGCATGCTCATCGGATTCTTTTCAAATTTAGCATGCATGTACCATGCCAGGAGATGTTGCATGGGTCTGCCTTTCACTCACTCGCATTTACAGGTGGCGCCACCTGGTGGTAAAATCCCAAATCTGTCTCCGGGTAATACCATGACCTAAGATGTCGCTTGAGATTGCATTTCGCCCATTTGCGCCTATAGGTGGCGCCACCAGGTGTTAAAATCAAAATATGCTTTCAGCCATTAACTTGAGAACTGCTCATCGGAATTTCCTCAAATTTAGCATGCATGTATCATGTCGGGAGATGTAGCGTGGGATTGCCTTTCGCTCACTTTTACTTACAGGTGGTGCCACCTGGTGGTGAAATGCCAGATTTGTTTCCGGGTAATAACTTGAGAACCGCGCGTCAGATTCTTCTTAAATCTGGTATGAATATATCATGACATATGATGTCGCTTGGGATTGCATTTCGCCCACTTGTGCTTATAGGTAGCACCATCTCGTGTCAAATCTAAATTTGATTTCGCTCATCAGATTTTCCTCCAATTTGGTATGCATATACCATGCCATGATATGTCCCTTGGGATTGTATTTCACCTGCTTCTGCATACTGGTGGCGACACCTGGTGGAAAAATCTGAAATTTGTTTCTGGCAATAATTTGACAACTGCTCATCGGATTCTTCTCAAATTTGGTATTCATATGCCATAAGATGCCACTTGGGATTGTGTTTCGCACACATGTGCATACAAATCTAAATTTCTTTTCCGGGCAATAACCCCTTTTTAGATTCTTCTCAAATTACAAGCGTCTAGTCCGTCATTCATAATCCAGCCGTCGTCCATTAGAGAATATCCGCGTCCATAATCCAAAGACCTATTCCATTTCCATATAACAGTATTAGCACCAAATTCAAAAAGACAAAAGTATACATAAACATAGGCTTGTTTCCTGCAAGAGAGAAGTGGTCAACAATTTTCAATGATGCCGGCAAGACATCATGATGTTCCAAAATATCAAATCCGTATCGCTGATCAGTATTCTTAATCCATAATACTCGTTATAGAGTCGTCATCTAAAAATGATGTACCTCAGCCACGCTTTGATTGTGACTGTTCATATGAGTACCATGAGGATCTTGAAGTACATGGGCTCATACGGCCCCTAGCCGCGGGTTAAGCGGAATTAGACACATGTTGCGAAACGTAGCGCCATAGATCTTGCACGCTGCGTTCGTATTTTGCTATCAGCATGCGATATGTATCGCCAAATTTGAGAAACTTTGAGTGGAGGCGCTTGGTGGAATAGCCCTGTTTTATAAGTTTCTGCAACAATCTTTTGTGACGTTGATTAAAATCATCACATTTAACACAGGATCTAGCAAATGCTACTAAGCGAGATATGTATACGCCATATGCAGGTCCAACTGGAATATTACTATCCAGAAAGGGATAGTTTACGATGTCGAAATTGTAATCATCTCTTTTGTCATAAAGTCGACGATGCAAAGTTCGTATGCTGATACACCATGTCATGAGATGATCCTTGGGATTGCATTTCGCCCACTTGCATCTACAGGTGGCGACACCTGGTGGCAAATTTAAAATTTGGTTTCCAGACAATAGGTTGAGGATGCATTCAGCTTCTCGTCAAATTTGGTTTCCAGATAATATGCCTTGAGATGTCACTTGGGGTCGCTTCTCGCTTACATAATTTCCATGTTTCACTGCATGGAAACTAAATTACAGAAGAAAAAAACTTTCAGTCAACCGAGTTGATTTTAAAACTTGGGAAGGCAGAAAGACCCTTCCGCATTCAACGCCTATGAAGTAGCAGTTGCCTCCCTCATGTATATCCCCCCGAGACCAACAATGCTAAAAAATATTGCTGCCATTTCGGCGGGGGACTTAACATCCTCTGGCTGCTTGTTTTCATGAAAAACCTCCTATATTTTCTCCTTATATTTTTGCTGAGGGGCACTCTGATCCCTGTAAATTCTATATTGGTTGGATTACTTCCACTAACTCGAACGTCATTCAGTCGAGAACTTAAAAGACACATTAGTTCAATATATAATTTTCTTTTGAATACTCGTGAGCCAGTTGCACAGATGGCGCTGATTATCCGAGCATTGAACTTCCGTCCTCTAACAGCCTCCATTTGCAAGGGATATCTATCATTCTGAGCTGCTTTTCAAACTCTTCGCACGTGGTTTGAGTCTTCTCGTTATTGTGTGGTTTGACCACTGGAGTATTTATACAATTTTTCCTTATATGTACATTCGTTGTATTTCAAGACACAATTTGGCAACAAAATCACGGGCAGACGCCACCTGTTCTTCTTCATGGAGTTTAGCATTCTACTTTCCGTTTAGTAACTTTCAATGTTGATTGTAGCCCATCGATCCTTCATAATGCAGGTCTGTATACTCCGTACCAGGCCCTGCAGGCAGAATAGGATTTTACAGTTATTACCGCAACTGTCAGTTTAAAATAATAGCCAATGAAAGAATGGCATTTTGGGGCGATGCTCAGCCTTCGTGGGAACTTCGTGGGAAAGCTTGAGAAAAAAATCTTTGATGTTCCGGAGAGAAACCACATGGAGGCGCCTCTCAAGTCAAAACAACGACGGATATGAATCAAGTGAATTAAAAACGAACAGAGGGAATGAAATATACAACATATTATCTGACACATAATCCGCTCAAATATGTGGATATTCGGAGAGGTCACGAATGCGCTACGGAATGCATCGTTATGGTGAATAAGATATCCTTCATGTCACGGATTTGATAGACGAAACATGACAGGGATGACGATTGTAGCTCACCAATCGTTGAAAATCCCTGAAGCTTTCCTGGGTATATTAACATATCCTTTCGAATGAAGTCAGAAAACACGCGGAAGGAATTAACCTCACTTCGTTGTGAAGCCCAGGTGTTGCATCCCTATTTCGTCTCCGTTCTAGAACGGTGGTCCACGGTGGTAGGGGTACCAAATTCAGATATATCCACCCTCAAGGCCTGGTACACACCTGACACACTTTTCCTTGACAAGTGAGACCAAATTTGTGGAAGACTGTTACTGTCATTCCCTATATCCTGCTCTGGTATACGGTCATCGTCTATAATACAAGATTGTAAGGAAGCTAATGGCCACTACAGACTTTCATAAATTTGGTCTCACTTGTCAAGGAAAACTGGCTCGTGTGTACATGTACCTAGCTTAAATCCAAAGTACATGTCCCAGTTAATGTTCAATCGTATCTCTTTTGCGAGAAACATGTTTGGGGTTAAATAGACACATGAATTTATAGTTGTTTACATTGTATTTGGTCTTTACATTATTGAATGGAAGTGAGAATTCATTATGAAGACGCACAGGTTTGGATTGTAACTTCATACATCTAAGGGTTTTCTCATCTTCGCATACCCAAGTCAAAGACTAAAACAGGTGAACGGATCGAACATTAGTGCAGTATTTATCTTGAAATGTGAAGATGGATTTTCACGTTGGTTCGAAGTTATGCATCTTCACATTTCAAGTTAAATACTACACCAACGTTCCGTCATTTACCTCGGCCTATACACTCATACTAACCGCTTGTATCACTGACGTTCCTACTCTCCTTGTTCCCCTGCTGATTCACACCTCATATTTCGCGCCTCTTGGCCGTTAGGGGGCGCTTTATCTGGTTATCCAATCCCGGTGCCGTAATAGCTCGGAGGTAACCAGGTTCCTCATGCTAACCATGCAGGATTGGCTAACTACTTAACGTGATCGAAATTACGTCACACCCACATTCCCAACAGATATTCCTGATATTGAGATCCCGATTCTCACTTAAAGTGGGAGGCATATCACTATTTTGACAGCGAGACTCCCTCTTACATCATCGCTACAACGAACGTTTTCCGTAATATTAAGTCAATATTCAGTTCAAAATCTGAAACACTTGAACGGTGTAGTTACCTTACCAATGTAGGCAACATGATCTTATATACTCATGACGATGAAGCGTGGTCTTATCAGTTGGATTTAAAAAAAATAGCGACTGTGTTAATTATTTGAAGGGACTATTAGTGAACACATTTTTGCAATCAGTTGACGAACCTTACTAAATATAACGACAATGGAGGAAGTTATCCAAAAATCTATTCACTCTTAACCCTGAAATTAAAATAAGTATGAGTTGTTTTGCGGTTTATTATTATTTTTGCCGTTAATGTCATGTGAACGTTTGACAAGAGAGACAACTCATGTTGCTTCGTTTCACAGTTGATTGCGAAGAAATAGTTCACTAGTTTCTCGCGTTATTCCAGACAGTTATCACTCAGTAGATGTCGTATACGTCGGGTAGTTTAGTACTGTTACCGAGGGACTAATCTGTACAGCTTAGCGCCGTCATTTGATGGAAACAGTTTATGGTGACTAGCCGAAAGATTTCTCACCCACTGAGAGACAAGGTGGCGGATGCCCGGATGATGGTTGCCGTGATAAACAAAGCGGACCGAGACTCTTTTCGGTAAAAGTGATATTCATTGGCCATCGGCGGTTGGCCTGTGCAGAGCGCCCCCTAACGGCCAAGAGGTGCGAAATGTGCGGTGTGAATCAGCGTGGGAACAAGGAGAGTAGGGACGTCAGTGATACAAGCTGTTAGTATGAGCGTACCTGGCCTAATAAATAGAGTAAATTGTTCAAACCGGGAAACGCGCGTGATGTCATATAGTCAGTAAAGATAGGAGCTTGCCAACACCGTGTAGCGAGGATTTTCTTTGATGTCTGCCCGTGTGATTTCCAAATATGGCAAGTGGTGGTTGTATTGATGTTAGTTTCTTTCGAATAGCCAATCAAATTTGAATATGGACAACAGAATATTTATAGAGCTATGACATCACCCAACCCGTATTCTGATCAGATAATGTGTTACATTCAGCCAAGGCAACACGTGTAGTGTTCGACTTGGATATACGAAGATGGTAGTTATGGTATCCGGGAATTACTTTTAAAAAATATTTCTCTGAAGAACTATACATCGTGCCATTCGAAGCATTCCGCGATGTGCCGATGGACTTGCGTTTATGGAGCTCCATTCAAAAACGTTCATAATATATTAAGTTGGCTCCAGGTATACAAACCCCCAGTTTGGTAGGCCTACTGCAAGTTTAACTGTGTTATAAGTAAGCTTTTAGAACATGTTGGTGTGGCAGTATATATTTGAGAGGTTGAGGGCAGAGTTATATGTTATTGGTATCGCTCTCCCTGGTGAGTTGTCGTGGCATTCAGTACGTCACACGGTTGATACTCCATGTAAGGATCTATTAAAAAGCTCCGAATCTTGACCCATTGTTGCCCTAAGAATACTACTGTATGTATTCTTTCCTGATCCTTAATACGTGAAGTATGGACGTGGGACAGCCATCAAATTTGTTCGATGAACTGGCCCTGTCATAGCCAGTGTAAAATCCTATTTGTCACGCTATTATCTCCCTCATTCATGTGGATAAAACTTGTGATCCTAAAGTTTTTGTAGCTCCTGGAAATGTCTCCCAAACATTCAAAGGTAACGTAAAAACTTGTCCATGTACTGAAAAGAATTGCTCTCTAGAATTGTGGCCGCACATCTCTCAGTGAACCCCTCTCCCGTTCTCTGTAGGATTTCCTCTGTTTAATCTATCTAATTAAGAGAAATCTCCAGCACACAGGAAAGGGTCCCCCCCACCTCTTATAGGAGGGAGGTAGATATTCTAAGCAGACGTTTCCTTCGGAAGTAGGAGACGTCCCATGAATAAAATGGCACCTGATTTGTTGTGGCGGATGAAGAAAAAGAAGGGATGATCAGCAATGAACGTTGGTGGTCGCTGAAAAAAGGCGACTGTTCTAAACCCCATTACTATTGCTGTAGCAGCAGCAGCTTCTGTCCCATCTTCCTCCACCTCAACAAAAGCCTTGTGGAAGACCCTCGAAACGGTCAATCTCACCCTATCATTAATACCAGACAGATTCGCTCTCCGTGCATCGAATAGATCCGACATCCCCTGTTTAACGAGGAATTTGCTGAGTTCATAATTCTCTTCTAACTTGAATTTTGGTAACCCAATTATTACCGTTCGATTCCAAGTAACGCTATTCACTGATTGTAGAATGGCCGGTGTGATACCTTCTTCAAGCCGGGTCAGGCCATCTCGTTGATTGGGTAACATTATAACCATGCTGATGTCATTTTGAACGTAAGGCAATTCCATGATGTGACAGGCTAGTTCTGGTATTTCGCCAAAAGGGAATCTGGCTTTCTCAGACATCATATCCATCTGTATTTTTTTATTCCCCGCGACGTGGAACGTTCCAAGATTCGTGGATCTGGCTTCAAACTTTGTTTGCCAATTCCCTGTGAATATATATCGCATTCACCAAGACCATTGCGGTGGATCGTGTCACTCCACCTTTGGGAATTAGATTTTTTATTTTATCGGCCGTCTTTTCCTCAACCCATTGGTTGATACGATGTCTGGCATCTTCAGGGTAATCGACGAAATTAACATTCGTGACTTCGGATTGGTAAGATGAATTTAACACGTCCAGAAACGTCTCGACAGGTTTGAATCTCTCATCCACGTAAATTCTGTTTGCCGTACTCAACACGTACGAGGCGTTATCCCGATTCAGGCTCCGAAGAAGATCGCTAAATGATGAGGGTAAGTCAACTATGGTGTCAAAGTGGACATTTGTGTTGCAGTTATACCTCTAGCGCCGGCGTAAACCATCCCCAGTGTAGTGTA